>VZTL01064367.1:8063-45054 GCA_013400535.1 Scopus umbretta
AGGAGACATAAAGATTCACGTGTTCCATTCTTAAATAATTTGAATTAGAGATCAACCTGATTCAGGAAAATACCCTGTTGATTGGTAGCCTCATCTCCTGCTTCATACCTAGCTTTAGGGAGACCAGTTGATATCTGAGCTCGTACATGTAGTCTTGGAACATACCTGACTCTTGGCTTCTAAGCAGTGAAGTCACATGATGATTTACCTAATACGATTGTGTTTGAATAAAACTTACATCCCACTAGAAGAAAATAGCACAGGTGGAAGAAAATGAAAAACAAACCCTTTCCTCTTCTTGATCAAGTTCTTCTCCAAAGCTTTCAGTGTGAATCTTAAACCCAATGAACTTTCAGAAATTAGACCAACTAACAAGCAAGGAGGCCATTATCACCCATCACATTAAATGAACCCATTTCATTTTGAAGTCTAGTTGCAAAATTAGTTCTTGCCTATTAAACAATTCTGAAGAAATTAATGGCAGAAGGTTTTGCTTTGACTGTCATAAAGATCACCAAAGACACTTGTGTTTAAGATGCTAATTACAGGGGCTCAATGCCAAAAAAATAATTCTGGTAAATTAAATCCCATGATTAATTCATAACGTCCATTTTAGCATTAATCCTGGCATTAAGATACAGAGTAGTCCCCATACACACACACGTACATACATCTCTCTCACTTTAGGGAATAAAGTAATAGTAATTCCTAGGATTTTTTTTATAACTCTTCATATTTTATGTATGTTATTTAATTAGTATAACTAGATAGTTAATCCATTACTTTGTATTTCTTGTTTGTGATCTCTGTTAAGGCCTGCAGATTTTAAAAACTCAAAACAAGTAACTTCTCATGCATCGTTTAGACAGAAGTGTTCATGAAACCACAAGGACTAATGGATTTATTGTTGCGCATCATACTCCTGTCCTCTACGGTTTTGGGGATAATATAAATTCTCACCAGTTTATAATGTAAGCTTTAAAAGTAATACCTGGTTATAAATGCCCAAAGGATTGCACCAACAGAATATAAAGACAGTAACATCACATACCTGGACATTTTCTATAGGGTTTCAAAATAAAATAATTACTGGGATGATGGAGATCTTAAATCTCTACACCAACAACATGACTCTACTACTAGCATTCTCTACAATATCCTTTCCAATAAGAGTATAAAGGCTTATATTCCTGTTGGGGGAAACGGGAAGAAACAGTGAATCTTAGGTGTCCAAGACATCTTTTTCTTGTGTCTGCACTTCACTCACCTTGATATAATACAATCCATCACAGGCACATGTGTTTCTTCCTCAGCCTATTGATCAATACGATTTTTATGAGCCAATGATGTGACAGGGCTTCCCAAATTTAGCTTTTCCATTTGTGAAAAAGTGACCCAGGAAAATATAGTAAAATGAAATAAAACATTAAATGAAGACTTTTCTGTCTGAGTCAGCAAAACAGGCAGGTATGCCAAGAGACTTGTCAAGTGCATTATTTACTGAAAAGACAACTGCTCAGACCACTAACAGTTTCCTTCAGCTGATAATACGTAACTCTAGAGTAGCTAACAAGCGTTTAAAATGCTAGTCCTAAATATTTGTTGATCGTATAATGACTGATGTTTTCAACTAGAGCTGAAAAAGCCTTTAAACAACTTCTTTATTTAATAACTATCAGTTTTCACTGTCTATTGTAAGTGGTTTTCATTGACTCCCTTTAAAATTTATTTAAAGTCAATGGATCAATCACTTCTGTGAAAATATATTCTGAACACCAATCTGAATAAGAAACACTTTTATCATGTTTTTGACAACCTATTGCTAACAATGACATTATTACTATTTGTTTTCTGCTGATATTGTTACTGATTTTTCACTGTAGACAGCACCTTCTGGGTTTTTTTTTTCCATTTAGTATCTTAAGTCTTATCTAAAGCTGTTCTTTTACAGTCTCTACATACCACTTTTTCAAAGTAGCAGGGGCATCTCATCTGCTCAATTACTTATTAGTGTTGCTAAAGAATACCATTTCCTCTCGTGGCTGATAAAATATTAATCAAAAACAGGAACACAGTGATTTCCCAGTGTGGATGTCTTCTAATGGTAATACATGGAGTCTAAGAGAGATCTGGAGGTCATGTAATAGCTCTTGAAGGCAGGGAGGGGTTCAGAGATAGTAATGACATTGTATACTGAGTAATGAGATTGTATTCAAATAGCACTGGATAGCTTAATTATTGCTGTTCTGTAGAAGAAAATCACAAGTGTGATTACAAGGATACATGCAAAGATTTATTGGAGATAACAGCACATTACTGAAAAAAAAATCTTTAGTAAACATTTTTGATCCTTGCCTTTGCTTAGTATCCAATGTAGAGCCAGAGTACAGAGGTGAACTTTCCAAATTATTACTGTTTCATGTCCTTGTATCTGTTAATCATAGCAATAAACCAGTAAATAATTAACTGTTCTTTCTGCCAGTTATTCAACATCCATCCTATCCTGTCTCTAGGTATTTTTGTTCCTATTTTTTCACAGGATGTGAAAGAGGAGGGAGGAATTAGAATGAAGAACAGAGAGGCAATTGAAAGATGCATGGGAAAGCTGTGACAGCTTGAAAGAGAACCTAAATATCCTTAAATATAATATTATAGCATCATGTTTCCTTCTAAAGTTTTGATGCAAATACTCTTGACTTACTTGAAAAAATAGTTATCACAAATAACTTCTAGAGAAATAAATACTGCAAAATCATGGTCTTTGATGGTGGTGGAAGCGTCTCAACCTGAATCAACCAGTAAACTAATTTTAACACAATAAAACCACCAATAATAGGAACCATCTTCTGGAAACCATGCCATCAAACAAATACCATTCAGCTGTGTCTGATGACAGGAAAACTACTCACTACTCAAAATGTCAAACTCCACCAATCTATGGGCATGAATCAAGTCTGGTGGCAAGCATATGTTCTAGCTTCCCTAGGAGAACTGCCAGACAACTTGCCCTGTCAATTTTTAAGAAGAAAGGAGGACAATGACGTATACAAAAATAAGGGTATTTTTACCTCTAATAAATACATGTCATATTAGTATCACCCTTTCTTCTCACAATACAGTGAATTTTAAAAGTGCTGTAACACTGGACAAGATGAAATATGGCTTGTATCCAAGCTCAAGAACAAATGTCATCTCTTGGCACTTGTGTTTTGTAATTCTTTGAATGCAAGGAGGCATATAACAGTCCCGTCAGCAGTCAAAAAAAACCAAACCAAAAACCAAAATAAAACTGGTTTTCTTCACTATATATATATTAGTTCACCTGATAAAACTTTGTGCCTGGAGAAAAAAAACACAACTATCTAAATGATGAATATAGCGGACAAACATTTAGAACAAGCAGGTAGGAAAGATGGCTAAAAATAAAATCAGTTAAAACTGAGAGTAATATTAAGCACACAGCACTTTTCAGCTATGCATCTTAAAAACATTCCATAAAATATAAAAGTGCAATTGACTTGCTTTCCAGTCATATATAGGTAAAACTGAGAAACTAAGATACAAATTCATTTGTACGAAGTCACTCAAACAGGTCAAAGCCTGGGTCAGGAACAGAATGAAGGTCACTTGACATTACTCCAACTTACAATCCATTTTTCTTCTATTCTGCATGGCACACGATAATTCATGATTCAAAGAAAAAGCTAAGAACACATATGCAGGAAAAGTATACAGGCAGAAGTAACAGCCAAGTTATTTCAAAATATGCAAACGTCCCCTTTCAGTTACATTTATTCTATTACATGTAGGAAACAATTTTTGTATGGGAATTGTTTACTGTTCATTTAAATTAATTTTCCTCCAAGAAAATTTGAAAAATAATTTTCTTCATTAAAAATTCAGTGTTGTCTCTGCATGATTTCTGCACTAATAATTTGGGATCCAGTTCTGTCACAAGCATGACATCTTGGCTAAGGTTTCTGAGAGTCGGCACTTAACAGCAGCAAGACTCGCGTCTGCTCAGCATCCTGAAGCAATAGTCCTTAATGAGAAGAGGAGTGTGGGTGGTGAGCTGGTTTTGATAAGTAGTAATAGGATGAGCAAAAAGTAATATACCAACGGTTGATATATTACTTGACATGTCAATTGTTGGAGAGTTGCTGTATTGAATTTGTACCTACAGCAAACACAATACACAAGATTCTAATATACTGCGGTGTTTGCTACATATTTTCCAAGTGATTGTATTGACTTTGTAAACAAAGATTATATGAAAAAATAAAGACTCCTGTACCATATAATATTTACCAAGCGAACAAATCTATCATAGCTGGAAATAAAAACACAATTTCACCAGTGTCAGGAAAGGAGGAAATAAATTGACCATTTGAAATGAGATCAGATACTTCAGTTTGGATCTCAGGCACCTAAGAGAGTCTCCTTCTACTGCAATTGTTGATTATTATTTCAGTTTTAAATACGCAGGGAGGAGAAGGAGAAGAGGAAGAATGGAGTAGCAAATGCTTAGAGTTAACACTTCAGGCTTTTCAAAAACCAAAATGAAGTAAAATGCTAAATTTAAACTATCCAAGTTTAATTTTCCTCATAACAACGCTAGTTCATTTCCCATAGGAGTAGCACCAAAAAACCTCCAGCTAAGTCCAAAATAACTTTTTTTTTGACTTTTGCAAAAGGTTGCATCATTTAGATATAGAGAAATACTGAGATGAGGTCAATGTTTAAGTTATATTAAACAATGTTTATACCACTTGAGTATTTGTCCATGTACTAGCACATTAATGAGGTGAAAAGAAGGGACAAAAGAACCTGTTACAAAAACTAGTGAAGTGCTGTGGCAATTCAAATGGCGATGACCTAGCCAGGAGGTCATGATAAGTCTCAATTCTTCCACCGGTGGAAGACCAACAGCCCTCAGGAGCCACTTTCTTTGTATTATATTTCTCCCTCTCTCTCCTTTGCCACTGTTCTCCCACTCTCTTTTTCCCTTTCTTATCACTTTAGCTGAGAGTGTCGTTATCAGGGAGTTAGGGAAAAACAAAACCAAAACTTATGATCATGTCTGCTTTACCGTCACTGCTGTGTGTGCATCTATACAGGTGTACCAGAGACCGAAGTAGCCCACAGAGCCTGCCAGACCCACCCAGCTGGCTTATCCCAATCGTTCTGGAGGATAACCTTCTCTAAGCACCCTGCTTTTCTGGCTGCACTGTGGGCAGCACCTGAACTTAAATGCATCCTTAGGTGTTGGCTGGTCTTCTTTGGAGAATGAAAATATAAGCAAAGGCTTTAAGCTAACACTGGGGCCTTAACCACACACAAGGTTGTTTTTTTAAAAAAGAATCAGAATTACTTCTGGAATAATGTTAATGAAACAAAGTTGCATTCCTGAAACACAGAATACCTTTCAAATAAATAACCTTTTTCTTTATTTTGTGGACTTAGCCCATGTTCAGATTTTGTAAAATACTTTAAAATAACCAGTTCTCATCATGAGATTGTTTCAAATATCTACTAGAGCAGAAGATTACTGCTAAGAACAGATCTATGAAAATAAAGGTCTATACTGGACTTACTGTAAGATTCTAACTTGACAGCAGAAAAGGCATTTTATATTTGCTCCAAGTGATTTCTCAATAAATGAAACTATTTGAGAAAAAAAAAAAAAAAAGTTATTTCTTTTAAATAAAGATTCCTTTACATGGGATTTCCCTCCTCCAACACCATCACCAACACAAATTTTACCTATTACCTTATCAGACTCCTTTTCTTTGTGCAGCTCAGCTTAATCTTGGGAACATCTACAGAATTCAGAAGTTTTGAAGCTGTATGTTTAGGTTTGAAGCTCGTTTTGTAAGTCTGCTCTTTGGTGTGCCAAAATATTTGCAAGCAACATATTTCCTTAAGAAAAATAGAGTGATGCCACCCAAAACATTCCCCACACAATAAAAAAAGGAACACGTTAGCAGTAAGCAAACTGTCATAAGCAGAGCACTGTATTTAATATTCAGATCAAGGCATCTCTGTCTCATCCCAGCAAACCCTTTTGACAAAAGCCATCCAATGTCTGCCAGCAGTATTGAGTCCAGCTGAGGACAAATTTCAAGATGAACCTGAAATCAATTTGCCATCAAATTTTCATGCTTCTCCCAGACTATCTGTGGCATTTTAATTACAAGCACCCTAGGCAGGGGGTACTACAGATATTGACACTTAGCTCCTACAATAAACTTTATTGGCAACCTCTGTCTGAATGTAGTACTCAACTAGAATAACAAGAAATATATGAGGATATCTAAGCAATAAGGTGGCATAATCACTTTGGAGTGGTTTTGTTCCAAATGGTGAACATGTCTACTAAAGAAACTTTTCTGGATTAAAATAAACATCTGCTTGACGGAAAATTCACTTTTCTAATGAACTTGTACAAGATCCCAAGTCCTTCAAGAAGATATGCAGCATTTAGTTACTTCCCCTTCCGATTTAATTTGGTGGTGTCCTTATCTAACATTTATGAATTTCTGAAGTAGTCCCTGTTAGCAATTGGGTTCAAATTAGATCAGTGACAGGCTACAGAGTCAGGGAATGTCTTTACATCTATTTCAATTTCTACTCGTCAAGATTTCTCTGCTCAATTTATAAGGGCTACATATCTTAGCAATTAAGGATCTAAACTAGAGATGAACCAGTGATTTGCAAGTTCGGCAATATACGATTTGGAGCTTTTTTAGTAAAGATATTCAGAGGCAGTATGCATACATGTGGTGTCTTATTGAGCACAGGGAGGGCAAGGTTGCTTGCAAGCCAATTTTCCTCACTATGAAGCATTTAGGAGAATGAAAGATTTATAAAAGAGACATTTAGAGAGGTTACCATGCCAGTACGAGGGTGGTTTGCTATACATGGTTAGGGGAGATGTAGAGAGAAGGAAAAGAAGACAAGGTCACTCCAGACTGATTACAAATTTGAAACTTATAAAAGCAGCCTGTAGTTGCAACAAGAGAGTAAATACAAAAAATACACAGAAGAATAAAGAAAATAAAACATTATCCCACAATGTTACACCCTGTTGCAAGAAGAGAGGAAGCGTGTAGCAAATGCAAGACTGTGAGAGCTGAAAAAGATTCAGTAATCAAAAACTGTAAGATGCTTTCTTTATTCAGGTGTGGTTTGATATTTCCTAAGCTGCCAGGTAGGAGATGTCAGCAGCAAACAAGCTGATTTATAGGGGTTATCAAGGGGTCTGGATTATTGGTTATGCTGGAACCCCAACACAAATGCACAAAGCTGCAAAACGAAGGCTTGTAATATAAGGAAATTTTACAAATTAAAGAACAGGACTACACGATACGTTAGTCTCCCAGACCCCAGTTATTCAATCCAGGTAGTATTCTCTATTTGTGTCCATTATTCATATATGAAATTCAGGGTCTAACTGAAACCGATTAACTTGAAATGCAGAGCGACACTTATATCACTGCACAAAAGCTGTTAGTGTTCCACCAGACAATAAAAAACTAAGAATTAGATTTTGTTGGAGATGTTTCTTGCAAAATTAAAACTCGGTTATGTTCTTTGCTGTTGTGTATAAAACAAAGTATTGAAAAGTAAACAAAACATTAATTTCTACATAACTATTGATCAAAACATTTATTTTTACACATTGTAGTGAAAAAGGCAGCCTCCCACAATATTAGTCATTTTTCAGAGTTCTCAAATGGTTTTAAAACATTCTGCCTAACGAGACAAGTACTGCTATTAAAGCTAAGCATGTACTACTTCTTAACTCTAGCACAACCTCCAGTGTGAGAGAAGAAGTCTGCAGTGAGAGTAGCAAAGGCAGCAGTCAGAGAGCTGGGTACATCCCACACACAGCAGGCAAATCCCTTGCCCCCTGTACCACAGCACAGTCCTACTGCCTGCATCAAGGAGAAGTTTGTCAAGTCTAACCAGAGATCTTTGAGAATCTCATTTTAAAGGTGCCACATGAAGCAGTATCTTTTCCTTTTTCCAAACCAGATTTTTTTTTTTTTTACTGTGAAAGATCCAGAGTCTGTTACATTCCTATAAGTACTGAAGTCAAATCAAGGTTTTCCTTAAAAACCTGAACGAATGCAATTGCCTCAAATCTTCAAGTATTCTCAGCAAAGTATTACCTATACGTAATATCACCCCACATCTCATGCTCTGCCTCCATTCACAATCTTCATTAAATGAAACATTCAAGTTAAAGAAAAAGATTCTGCTTACTCCTTTCACCTGTATCTACCAAGCAGGGTTTGTTTGTAGATAAAAACCCAAACCCCAAGACCCTCTCTCCACCTGCCTTGCCCGGAGCCCTCCCCGGCCCAGCTGGCCGTGCTGTCCCCTCACGGCCACCAGCGCCGGCAGGACGAGCGGTCCCAAATCCCTGCGATCCTACGCACATAATTCACCCTGATATTAAATATCTTTGCTCCTTTGACGAATAAGCTGGGTAGAGGCTGCCAAATAACATCCATGCACAGAGCTGTGATAGGGCGTATTATCCATAGGATGTGCAAATATGTATAATTTTGGGGGGAAACACATATTTCTATATGCATTCTCACAAAACAAATTTAGTTTTTATTACTGAACATATGAAAACATGTCACATGGAGGTCATTTTTTATTCCACTCCTGGCAGTTGATAGAAAGACTGAAATATTTACTTCATTCATATAACCTGATAATACACATACAATCAAAAGTCAAAGCTGGCTGCCAACTCTCCACAGAGACGTTATATACAGAAAAATAATATGTTAATTACTCTGTTTTAAATACATGGTGCCCATCCTGAATCCAACTTTTTTAGGTGAATTCTGAAAATCAGATACATGAAAGAAAAGCTGTATGAAGTTAACGTTCATTAAGTATTTTTCTGCTAATAACATACTGGCATAAACTGGTCTAATGGCTTAAAACTAGATGGTGAATCTGATCGTGCATCAGATCTTTGGTGTGGGTATCCTGCCGTTTCTTAAATGAAGAATCAGCTTGACCCGCAAAGAATAAACAAAGATTCTCAGGATGATTTTAAACGCTCTTGGGATATACACCCCTCCAGTAACCGAACTAATAGATTTCAAATGTGAACATGGTTTGGCCAACATATTCTTTCAATTAGTTTTATTTTAGTATAAATATGCCAGCAGTATGGAATCTAATGTCACATCGGGAATTTCCTGAAATGGGGCACTACTGCTATTAAAGTTATCTGATTCAAGCTTTTAGACAGAGTTCCACACACAGAGCGATGTATTCCCATTTGGAAGTGACTGTAGTTATCAGTAGCCAAGAACAATATGTTGTTTAAGCCCCTCCCTGAGGCATAAAAAGCTCAAACACCTTAAAAAATCGGTGCGGGATAGAAAATTCACCCATACATCATTTTACACGCCCATACATATTACATAACGAAAGCAAGTTAATATTTGTGCTGTGCTTTGAAGATGTAAGGTGTGAATGCTTTTATTACTAATAAACTGTATTTTTCACAGATCAGCACTGAAACTTTAATGAACCTCGGGATATTGAAATACATGTTACAAATCATTTAGCAATACTGTTTTTAATTTCGGACTCCTACACGAGGAAAGAAGGATTTAAGTTTACACTCATTTTAGGGTGCCACGTTGAAAAAAACTCTCTTGTTTGAGACAGTTTATTTCAGGTACTTCAGGCATACATTAAGCTGACATATAATGGGAATATACGTACATGTATTACATTGAATACGGAGTGCATTGCTAATACGTACTTGTGTGCACTGGGAAAGTCTGGTGACTTAAGGAAAGTCATTAGCGAGCTGTGGGTCAGCTTCCCCTGCTGAGTAACCCAGTAGAAACCTTGGCATTTTAGGCCCAAAAAAAACTAAATGCAAGAGAGCTGGAATAAATAGCTCCTCAGGATAAAGAAGGGAAATTGCAGAAGTACTGCAAATTCTATGAAATATTATAAGGGAAAAATGCTGGGTTTACGTCTCTCTGAAAAAATTTAGGAAACACCAACGAGAAACTTATTGACAACATTTCTGCTCTTTCTGGATCTCCTTCCACAAAATATTCACTTTAATAAACTGCTCTGTCATAAAGCACATCAGCTATATAATTTGATACAGTTAATCATGGACCAGCTTCTAATATTATGTTCCCTCAAGTTTTTGAGAATTTTACTCATCCAAAATTTTGTACAATGTACTCACACGTGCTTTGTACATTCAGTAAAGACTAAAATGAATTTTGCATGCAAGGCTATGCATTTTCGTTGTCATGAAGAAAAGTTAATTACTGAATAAATTGCGAATTCAGAAATGTAATGCGTTAGGACAGAACCTATCCTTTTTGCCTGAAGAACCGATTAAACTTCATGTCGTCGTTAACAGACTAAAAATCTTAATTAGTATTTTGTTTTGGACAAATCCTTGCCAAGCCTGCACTGTGTGTTGCAAATATAAAAGGAGAGAGACTCAGCAGATGAGGGTTTACATGTGAACACAGCATCATTTTTGAGTATTCCATAAGATCTGACAATATAATCTCCAATTCAAGAAACCAGCAACTGTGAGCAGTTTTTCTGCTTGTCTGTATTCCACTCAGCTCTGAATTCCTTTTCATTTATCAGGAAAGGAACTGTTAAAAAGTTGCATATAATTAAAATCTTATAACTATGTGGCCAACTGCGCAACCTGAGTTTCTACCAAAAAAAGAAAAAAGGCATTGCTGGTCTTTGCTTTGCTATAGGCACAAATTCCATCTCATTGTCATAGATTTCCCAGTATAACTATCACCAGATATACAGAAGACAAGACTGGAAACAATCCAACAACTAATCAAGTTTTAACCTTTAACTTGATGAATTTCAAGTGAGTTTGTCTTATTTAGGTTGTGGTTTGTTCGTTTTTTTCTTCAGTGAAAGAAGCAAACACAACACTTTGGGGAAGATAAATATTAGGAAAAACCGTGCTTCATGATTTCACTTAGCATTTCCAAAGAACCATTACTTTCCAGATTTTGGGAGTCAGCTTTTTCAAATGATTCTTACAACAGAGGAGGAGCTGTGCATCCACAATCCCACTAAGAGTTAGCCCTGTTAAGACTAACAAGATCACACCCCTTGGCCACTAAATTACTCCTCTTGTTACCTTACTCCCTGACCAGTCCCAACTTCTTGCACGGTTTCTGCCTAGCTGGATCATGTACTTTTCTACAGATGTGTTGATCTTTCATGGACTTTTGGATCTGAGGAAGTTTTGCCAACAGCATACCTCCTTCTAAGCATAAGTACTGCCGGCTGAACTCCTTCCTTATCCATAACGTATAGCAGAAAAAACCGTAAGGCTATCATCCTTTTCGGTGTGGCACTCGGATCATACCGGCCAGTACACACCCACAGCTGAAACAATGCAGCAGTAGGAAGAGCTATCCCAATGAAAGTGACCTATGAAGATCGCAGCATTTTAGAAAAACAGAGGGACAGAACTAGCCTGGCCAAAACAGCTGTTTGCTCAATAGAAGAGGGTGGAAAATGAAAATATTAACAACATTTCTCTCCTGGTTTTGCCTACTTAAGTCAGGCAAAGGAACTCCCTCCTAGTCCTCCAGGGACACACAGCATCTGAAAAAACAGTAAAGGATCCTTTTAGCAGCTCCCCACCAAACACCGGGTAGAAAGCATAGCAAGCAGAAATGATGTACAGCACAAGTGTTTCTTCAAGATGTCCACTGAACTACTGCAGAAACTCAAGAGCCAATGTATTTCAAATGAAACTACAGAAAAAGCTTGGAAAGAACATTAAAAAACAGCACAACTTTCAAAGGCAAAATGAGTAAGTAAATACTCGTGCCATCCAGTGTGCATACAAACAGTGTACAAAGCCGTGCATCAGCAAAGGAAAAGTATCTCACTGATCTCACAGACTGATTTTGCTCCATTTGTCACATAGCCACAGAGTAGTAGGTCAGATGAGCCCAGGTTCTTATCTCAGAAAAGACAAACTGACAAGAATGTCTAAACCTCTTCCTCCTTTGCTGAACAACCAGTATCTAAAGCGGGCAGAAAAACAGGCCATGGGGGATGAAACAATTCAAGAAAACAGTCAGCAGAAGTACCTTTCATTTAAGTCCAATTATGTATTTCTCTTGGTGTGCGTAATGAGTGCCAGTGTGCTGGACAAGGCAACAGTCTGACCCGTGGACAAGATTTCGTTCTAACCAAGAAATGGGAATGTATTTGGTGTGGGAGAAGGCAAGGAAGCATGAGACTTAATTTTTGTTTAATTCAAGGCAGGATTTGAGAAAGATCCGTGTTTGAAAAAAAATCTGACTTTCAAACCATTTTCCACTTCTTGATGAAAACCATTCAAAACCCATTCAATTAAATTGTTGGATCTTTTGGCACTAGATCCTTCAGTGAAAAAGCCTTCTTTTTTTAATTTGCTTTTATATTTTACATTTTTGAATGGGTTTTATGGTAGAACAGGTAAAACTAATAAAAAAACACAGTGGGAGGGCAATTGCAGTGTTCTCCATAACTTTTTAAACCCTAAATCATTTTGGAATCTAAGACAAGTGCATAAAGGGACAGCAGCGTGAAACAAGAGACAAGTTACACAAAACATTGCAAAAAAACCAAGCAAGGAGTCTTTAGTAGGCTAAAAAGCAACAGAAAGGCCAAAGAATGAATGCAGTCAGAGAAAGCAATTGAAGGTCTTTCTAAAAACATTTTTGAAGGTGTAAAAGGAGTGGAAGCGAATTACAATGCAGGTAGGGTTGACAGTAGTTTAAGACCTCTTGAGAAGCAGCTGATTTCTGACCTTGGTAAGGAAGAGAACTTCAGTAAACTAACACATTGTTTTAAATTGGGGTGTTCAGCAGCATAGTTAAGACTTCCAATTGCCAGAAAGGTTGGGGTTGGGGGCGGCAGTTGATTTTAATGCATTCGTATCCCCTGGGTCCCTCTGCATGGGCAAATGAAAGCCATAATGACCCACTGCATAAATTAAATCTCTCAAAGATGAAATACAATAGAAGATTGATGCATAAAGACAAAACTGGGCATAAAATAGCAGGATCACTGCAAGGCCATAACCACATCTTGATATGAGATTACAGACTCGAGAAGCTTAACATCTCTTGTTTTGAAGATACTGCTCAAGGAAAGACTTTTAAACCTGTATATTAAAACTAATGAGCTAAATAGGCCATGCATTAAAAAACTAAAATCTGGTGTCATTCTTGGAAGAGCGAAGACAAGCATGATCATTTTTTGCTCCCCTGAATGTTGAATTACAGTGATTAGATTCCTCTACAAGCTGCATTAATTTGTTATTTGCATGGAGACAGTGTAATAGGAAAACATTTTCCACATTAGTGCAACAGACAGCTTTTATGCCTGAGCTCTATAAAGAATAAATTCGCAATTTTCCAGAAAGAAATAAGGTAATGAATAACTGGAATTCCAGCGTGGGAATACTACCTCTCTGTACAGTAGCCATTTCAATTAAATATACAAGATTTGAGACTACACCATTTTCATTGCTGTATCCTAAGAGGCATTGGTTTGCTCGAGCCATGCGGTCAGATATTTTCAAATCATGTAAGAAAAAGTTAAATTTTAATGATCAGTAAAGACACTGAGGTCCCAAAACAAGACTTAGTAAAAACAGACTGACATACAGAAATATGTTAAAATAGGCATAAATGACTCATGATTCATATTCCATATTCTTAAACATGTTTCAGACCCAAACCGCGGATATAATATTTTCTTGTCGTAATCCAGCAGTACTTTTGCCATTTTTTTAGCAAGAGCATTAATAAGGACTCTTTTTTTTCTGCTGCAAAAATCTCACTATATTTCATATGATCAAGGCAGGGATAAGAGGTAGCTAAAAGTCAAAATTAAGGATAATGGCTCAAAGTCTAATATAGCATTTTATCGACTTCAGTGCAGGGGTGAATCTCACATAATTTTTTCCATCTTGTAAGCAAATAAATAGGCAGGGGACTCTTGTTTCCTGCTACCAGGAAAACTGCTGAAGTGTTTACACTGTTATTTAGAGTTATCTGCTGTTACATTAGATGATTAAATCCAAAACATATAATCAGTTTTTTTCTTCAGATTTTCTTAGATGGCAGACATCACTCTGTTTATTCCAATTTGCTTTGTAGAAACTTCTCATTTTTTTCAATTAATTTTTAAGAACTTTAACACAAAACAGTGCTTAAAAAGATAATGGTGTGGCATAATGTTTCAATATTGAGAAGCAAAGAGCTTTCCACAAACACAGATGTCCTACGTCTTTAAACTATTGTAGCTGAAGACAACCACACCACCCTGCTGCAGGACTTTCTCTCTTTTTCAATTAAGATCAGTGGGCTATAGTTAGTATTTTTATCGTTTTAGTTCAGACGCTTATTCTGAATGTAAAATTGTGTACTAAGTGCAAAATGGTGATAAAAAAGAAAAAAAAAAACTTGAAAAGGCTACTGAACATCAAGATAAAGAGAAATAGAAATAGCTTCTAGAAAACTAATATTTGTATCCCTATAGTGTTAATTATGCCCTGGATTTTAAGGAGATTTTAAATTGCCTCTTTCAACAGATGTTCTCATAGAAGAATGGCTTATTTGGGAAATGATAGGTCTTTGTCAAAGCTTACCCAGTGGAATACAAAAATTAGTACCAACTAACTATAGCCCCAAGTATTACAGACTCTTTATTCTCAACAACAATATGCCACCCCTGTTAGCAGCTAGCTTACTAATTATATGTAAGATATCTGAGCCGCTATAAAGAAATAGGAAGTTCAACTCCACTAGTTAGGTTGATATGCTTCCCCCCTTCCTGAGCTGCCTGTAGTGAAACCAGTCACACATATGAAAAGTGGTTTGGTGGCCAAAAAAAAAATAATTAATAAAATCACCCAAAACTCATCCAACTCCCAAAAGATATGCTGAAATCTGCCCCCAAGCTGCCTCTTCCCTTCCTTGATCTTCCAAACAAGAGGACAATTTACAAAAAATGGTCAAAGATCAATATACTTCTGATAGCTATGGATATTTATTTTATAAAAATAAAGCCTGAAAAGAAAAAAAAGAATTAAAGCTCTATGTGAGATTTTTTTTTTTAATGCAGTGCTATGTTTTGGATGTTTTAAGCAATAATAGAAAATATCCCTTAAAGCAGACTTCAGACAAGCAGAAGTGAATATTCTCGACAAAACCCCGATTCCTAGAGTTAGTCTCAGGAATGAGAAACTTACTATTCTGGCACAAATCAAATGAGAAATCAAAACAATGAGAATAATGGATACTAATTTTCACATTTCTCACACTGTGGATTAAATCCAGAATCATTCCACCAGATAAATTTGAACAGTCTTTTCTAGTTTCTACATAAAATAACCCACATAGAATTAATCCACAGCTACCGCTATGGAGCGCAACTCTTTGCGCATGTCGTCGGTCACCAGTTTCCTGTTCAAACAAGTAACTATGCACCAAGAAAACCAAAACATCACAGGAGGATAAAAGACCTTGGGCATAAATAGCCTATGAATTCTCTGTATCATAATCCAAATCGTAAACAGTAGAATGAGAAACCGAATGGGCCTTGTATTAAAATGCACCCTTTCTGGCAACATTCTTTTGGTAATAATTGAGATCCTAATTGAACTGCAGTTTCAAAAAGATATATATCTGATGTCCCCCCATGTCAGTAGCAGAACTCCCCTGACCTTAAAAGAGCCAGGATTTCAGCCCATGCTTACCCTGATGTGCTTCTGGGTTATTTTACCGACCTAAATCAGTGGGATTTGTCTGCTTCTGTTTAATAACACCAGTCACTTCCTACCGATTTGGCACTCATCCTTAGAATATAATAGGTTTGGTACTGCCTTTTTCATTTTCAAATTCATGGTTGCTTGGTGGTCTTAATTTTCTCAGAGTATTCAAATATGACAGATTAATAGGTGGTTCTTTGCAACTATGTGGGCAGATCTTTAATGGAGCTCATTAGTTTATATTAGTGAATAGCGTAGAGAGATGTGGAAGCTGTTCCTAGAGGACAACACTTCTACTGCTAAATAAAAAAAAAAATTAACAAAAATTAAAATCCTCACTCCTATGATTAAATAAACACCAATTAGGTCCACTTCTGTGAAGAAGAAACAGAGTAAATTATTCGTTCAGTATTTTGGTGCTACAGTGGGGTTTTCTGCTACAAAATTCTGCCGTCCTTCATACCAGCAAAAGGGAATCTTTTGAGATTTACCAAGCATACCTTGTACATCTGTTTACTGTCTAGGACACTTAGTAGTATAGCAGGCTGCTGCTCAACCCAGCAGAGAATTCTGTGGGATCTCCTATCATAATAAGCCTTGAGCTAGGAATGGATTATGAAAAAAATAATAATCACAACATTAAATGAAAGTCAAGCTTGGCACTCAACCAAAAAACCCTGGACATTTATATTAACATGGCACACATAAAAGGATTCCATTTTACACAAAACATTTTTTATTTAACTTTATTGGACTTTTTTCCAGCACCTGCTTAGGTTTCCAGGTAACCATGAAGTTTAATAAACCTGTACAACGATAATTAAACACTGTAAATAATTTATCTGCTTAATCTTCCTAACTGGCCTTTTATTCCTTTGTAGAAAAGTGATCCTTGCTGACATTCTGAATAAGGTTGGCAAAATAAGTGCAGTGAGGAGTGGTAGCATAAAGTGGATTTGCTCTCAATAATGTATGAAGCCACATGCTGGGTAGAGGAATCCTCACAAAAGCGGTACCACAGCAATCTGTTCCTTTCATCTGCAGCCAGCATTTAAAGTGAAGGTGCTGCTCCGAATCAAAAGCACAATCATTCATTTGTGAGCAGATGTCCTTCACGCGGCAGGCAGCGCTTTTTCAAAACAGAGCTGAATAAATGCACTGCTGTGAGACAAGTTCCCCTACCCATTAAAGAAAGAACACAGTATATATTAATTTAGCAGGTTGTTGAATGTTTTAAAGTAGAATTTATGAAGCAGAAAAAGCATGTGGTGAAACAAAATGGCTTTCAAACTAAAATATGAGAAAGCTCCCCTAGTTATTCGTTTGCAAAATGCAAGAGCCCAAGGCTCATGACAATAGTTTATGCAGGAAAAAAGCTGAAATGTGAGGTGCGTGATTTTCCACACTGCTCTCAGATTATTAACTAAGAGAGGCCATTAATTTGAGAATATATGTGTGATGGTAAGATTGCATGCATATGTATTCTGCGTTTACATTTGTTCATAGAATTCAGGATTAAACCAAAGTGAAAGTTGTTTAAAGCTGTTGGGACTCTGCACCGTTTAGCACAGTAAACCCGAGAGCTGCTAAGAAAGCAAGTTCTGACACTTTTGCTTAAGTAGATTTTTTCTAGTATTCCTCTTCATGCACAAACTTTTTTTGGAGAGTGTTTCTTTTTCTAATAAAACCTTCTGGACGTGGTCCAGGCACACTGCGGTAGACAGAAAGACTCACACTGACTCCTCTGCGAGTCAGACTAGGATCTTTGTTATGAAAATTACAGTGGTGGCTCTCGCAATTTTCGGAGCACATTCCTATTACTGATATTAAAATATGTATTATGAAATAACATACAAAACCTTTACTCCTTACTCATCATAATTTGAAGCTCCAAATTTAACCCCCACCCCCTGTTAGAGCAGCCGTACATGCTATACGTATATTGATAGCAACACAGACCTTTCAAAAGCAAGATGTTATCAAATGAAGGCACACAAGTCAAACTCTTCTGCAATGACTAAGAGCAAGGGGCAGCTACATCCCCTTATGTGCACCGCTTTAGAAATAGCTGTTGCTTAGGTAGTTCCTCTGGCTCTTTTCCATAGTCCTCTTCTAAGAAGGAGAAGCAAGCTGTGAGATCCACGCCATCACGTTAGCCACAGCTTCCACAGTCTGTCCAGTCACCCCGTCCCACCTGCGGTCGCAGACTGGCTGCGTGACACCCTCCCACCCATCGCTCGTGGGCGGGTGGCCTAAAAGCTTCCTGCACGCTTTGCTCAGCTCGCTCGGTACCTGGTGATGCCCAAACACACGTCAAACCTTAACAGCTATCTGCCTTTGCCAACAAAAGCCGCATCTTTTCTTTCCTTCTTTCCTCTCTCCCGTAAGACGGCTCGTAAGCACATCAATATTTACAGTTACTGTATCCACATTGAATAAACACACTGAGTTTTGCTGCCCGCACAGAAAAAGGTTGATTCCTTCTTGCCGAAACATACTCCTACTAGCAGTATAATTATTAATAAGGCGTACTGCAATTTAAACCTGAATCTCTGTTTATATATGCATGATTATTATACCAGGAGTCATTTGTGGATAGCGCACAGATAAAAATGCAGCTAATAACTCTTACTGTAATGATTAATCAATTTATGAATATATTATTTAAACTAATAGTTCAGGTAGGGTATCTTAAACAAGTTACAGAGTACATCGACCAATTCAAATACCAGCTACTAGATCAATAAGAAACTATAAGTAACTCTAGGGAATAGGTACACTTGCATAAGAAACCGTGAATTTTTAAAATCCCTCTATTGGGAGAACAACCTCATCAAAAATAATTGCTTCAGGCCATTACGTTTGGATTTTGGCAAACTGTATGGTAAACTAGAAACTGAAGACTTTGCACTGTATAACAAACTATTTTGATACATTTTATGTATTAAAAAATTTAAACTACTTAAAGGAAAATCAATATCTGATACTTCTGTTTAGTTTTTCAACTTATTAGTATTTAAAGTACAACCTGGTTTATGTAACATGTGAACACACTGTCAAGACTATGCCCTAGACTTGATATAAATGAAATGTATTTAAAAATAAAATATTTTTCTCCTACAATTTACAAGAGAGAAGAAAAAAAAGAAAGAACTTTAAACCAAGTATTTTTAAAGGCAAAATTAAAAAAAAAAACAAACAGCAAACCAAGGCAAAAATAAAACAAACAGCAAACCTAAAGAAAAATCTTATTTTTTCACAACACATTTCAGAAATTGTTAACCCTAGTACAAAAGAAATTTGTGTAACACATAACAATAAACAGACATTTAACGAAACGTCACCAGAAATAAGTTCTTTGTATGCACATTCCAAGTATAAAGATACATATTGAAAAGTCATATCGGGACAGCAAATGGCACACAGGGTACTGTAGGCACCTAGTTAAACCTGGCCATTTCGCTTGTTGGCAACCACCACGAAAAGGTCTCTGTACTTGATTTAGTACTTTTTTTTTTTAATCTGAATGTATAACTTTAATCTTTCAAAGTAGGATTTTTAATTAAAGGTACCAAGTGCAAATTCACTAAGTAAGCCACTGCCCCCCACTCACTCCGATGCTAAAGCTGTGCTTTATCTCCTTTTGAAGTGATACTGCATTTTAAAAATTAATTAGTAGCTTGCAAGAACAGCCACACGTTATTGAGTAAGTAACAGCATTTAAGTGAAACAGATGAAATATTGGTAAGCAATGCAGACCACAGTATAAGTATGTGAAGGGGGTCATAGGCTAATCCCTATTGATTTTCCAAGTATGCGTACAGCACCGCTGGGAAAGGCCAGTTCTGTTGGCAATCAGCTAGCACAAATACATTATAAATCTTACTGTCCACCTTCACTGATCAGTGTCACTTACTTCCTCCACTAAAGACCATGAGGAAACTGCAACAAATCCACTGACAAACAACCAGGAAAGAATTTTAAAACCTTTATCCTAAAGCATAATTTCAGAACGCTTGTGACGTACCTAAGGTAAAACAGAAACTGGATGCAAGGAGTGACGTGGTACTTGTAATAACTGTTCAAAGAAATAATCCACAAGAAAACTGCTGGAACACATAGAGGAGGAACACAAATCATGACGAACAAGTCGTTCACATTAATCTTACAAACTGAGATGAAAATTTGGAGCAAATACTTTGCATCGGCCCCGTGTTTGCCTGTTGATGGAGGGGACCGAAACACATTAATTTCCCGAAGCTGAAGACGATATTGCCCTAGCAGAGAAGGAGCAAGCAGACTGCTGTCTAGAACTACGCACGATGACCGCCTCTTGGTGCCAAATTCACAACACTGCAGAAGAAATAAGCAAGTCTGCTGTGCCTGTGGAAAAGCATATTCCTGGGCATTTTCAGCCAGCGGTGCAAGCCCAGGAATGCCATCCCACAGGCGAGGAGCTCAGTGTTCTACACAGTCAAACTCAAAGATTCAAAGGCATGAGTCTACTTCTACAAGGCACAAACCACAACAGCACAATCCATGCCCTTGATCCACAATCTATGTT
The DNA here is from genome assembly GCA_013400535.1 of Scopus umbretta. Classification (NCBI taxonomy): domain Eukaryota; kingdom Metazoa; phylum Chordata; class Aves; order Pelecaniformes; family Scopidae; genus Scopus; species Scopus umbretta. Next base: position 28,454 of record VZTL01064367.1, read on the forward strand.
CTTCAGCTCCTTTCTTTGCTGTCCTATGATGAAGTTTCTTGTATAGGAATGATAACAGTACCGCAAAACAGCCAGAGAAGCATCCAAGTCTTCATTGATATAAAAATGCTCGTATAGACTGGGTTTCTTCTCAAACACCTCGTAGGAACAATTTACCCCAGTAATAACACATCTTACAGTTTTTTTCCTATACATTCCATACGATTCATTATAAATACTTATGCAATATCACAAATTGCACAGATGCAGAAATTTTAGGTTTAGGGGTTTTTCTTCTATTGTTTTATTTTGTTTTTTTAAGAAATATTGCTAAATACTCTATAATGTTACATGCTGAATGAAAGAAAAATGATCCATGGGTCCAGACTGGTCCTAGCAGTGGCAAAGAGCTCCAGTGGCCATAAGGTACCTCCGATATGGAGCATAATAAAAGTTCAAGGCGTAACCAACTTGACTTAGCAGGGGAAACAAGGACGGTGCTGTCAAATGCACAAAAGAAGGTACTGAAGAAAGAGTAAAATGCAACTTATTTCAGGTATTGTTATCTCAGCGGGTATACGAAACAAGACTGATAGGCTGATTTTGAAACAATTAGTGCTTACGTAAAGGCAATGTAGGAGCTTTAAAGCAAATACATAATACATTTAAGCAGCTAATAGAGTTAAACACAATTTGGTTAGGTTCAGACCAGTGAGAAAGCAGTATTTAAACTGGTTCTGTATTAACTAAGGAAAGTGCAAAAATCAAGTTGCACTAATTACTCTGCAGATGAGACATTCTGAAACAAATACTTTGATTGTGGAATGAGGCTGTGCTGCGATTGACAGCTCCAACCTAGCTGTACGTAATATACCACAGGCTCTACACCATGCAAGTCACCACTTTCTTAAACATAACAGATTTAGCAGTCGCTTCGCTGAAAGTGGAAAAAACCACTAGCTTCCCCTACGAATCTGGAACACTCCTGAATATAACTTCTATGGTATCGGCTTCTGCTGGAAACCCAATTTACATTCACTTTCAATACGGCATGTGTTTGTAGAAAGCAGCGTATAAAATGAGCTCAAAATTTCCATTTAAAAATATCATTTAATGGAATTTTAAACTGTCTAAGAAGATGGATACACTGTATTTGTTTTCTACATTAATGATCTATAAAAAGAATGGAATAGACCATAAATACAGTATTTTTTTTGCAACAGCCTTTACTAAAAATGCTAGTACTTGAGTTTATCATTTATATCCTTATACACAAACTCAAAATTGATTACACTTTAAACCACACATAACTTGCTTTGTTTTTCATTTTGAGTCATACTGCAAAAAATTTTTATAACTCTGTTAATATATTCCATACTTTGTATTCTTACTGATTATGAATATTTCTTTAGGAGATTTTATTGCTTTTCAAATAAAAAATGTTAGGTATTTTAAAAAAATAGAAAATAGTATTGCAACTTATATACGTTTCTTTCTCATGGTAATTCTAATATAAAAATTGTTAACATGAATATGTGCAGACTATCGTTTTTCACATTTTAAACTCAAGAAATAAAATGGAAACAGCTATTAATATAAAGTACTGCATAGGTTCCAGAATTTTTTTTCCCTCAAATCTCTGTTTAAGCTGTTGGGCTGAATCCATAATCGTTTTGAACACTTAAAAAAATTAATATACCAAAGGAGTGTCCATATAAAACATCGCGGTTTTATATCAGGTATATATTATCTTTCCTAATTACTACTGCAGTTTGCAGACTGAAATACAGTTTATATTTAGGATATGATTTTGCTATTAATTATCAAATTGAAAAAAAAAATCTTGCATTATAAATTCTCTCTTGGAAATTAATGTTATTCTTTTTTTCCATAATCCTATCACACAAGCAATAAGTGCATTGCAGCATGAACACTTTAATTTTTCCAGTTAGTTTTGAGCAAGCCCAGAGGTGAGGTTTAATAAGGATCAATGGCACTTTATCTGGGACAGGGCCACTTCACAGCATGCAAATTACACAGTAACACTTAAAAAAAGAAATAGATTTAATTAAAAAAAAAGTAGAACCACAGGCTCTGGAAATTCAATTAAAGGATTTATGCAAAGGTTTGCTAGGTTTTTATATGCAGTTACTGCTTATATAATGAGCTTTTCATATTAAAAATCAATAGGTAATCTAGAGTAGAAGATCATCCCCTTAAATACATTTTTGAAATCAATTTGAAAAATAGTCCATCAACTGCTGTGACTACTCTTGCTGCTTCGATTAGACTAAGAGCAATATTTAGATTGTAAGACGTGCTATGGAATATCTATGCTTGGATTTTGCTTTCAAGTGTTCTTATACTTTTAAGTGCCCGAGCTAATCGTACAGTAATTCAAGACTGTGTACAATGGATAAATAATTAATTTAATTACTAGCAAAGGCATAAAAGTCCTGAAATATGTGAAAAACCTAGGCATCTAATAGCACAATCTGTCAGTATTTTGAATATATGTAAAAACCAAAATCCATGAATGTCTTTGCTATCTTTCTTCTCAGCCTGCTAGCCACTTAGCACACTGAGATACATATTGCTGTTTATAACTTATTAAAGTCACCAGCTAAGGAAGCAATTAGCCTAACACTTGTCTGAAGTGCAACTTTCACACGTCATGAATTTAAAGATGGATCGGGTCCTGCGTCCTTCAGGTTTAATCTAATTTGCCAAGATGCTGTGGTGATATAAGATCATTATATTAAAGTCCAAATATCCTAGTTAATATTCAGCACTTATCACAAATTCACATCTCATGCAAGCAAGTACACCTCTGAAATGAATGGAGATGGACCCATTGCAGCAGCACTTCATTTGCATCAGTCTCACCAATTGCAGAGAGTTTGTAAATATTCCGAGGTGAACAGTATAAAGCGGTCACTCAGCTGTCCTTTTTGCTCAACAAAAAAACCGAAGCAGCGAGAGCTATCAAATAGGAAGAATCCCAGGGATCCACTCCCAGCACAGGCTGCTGCTGTTGTTATTGCAGCCTGACAATCTCCACACAAGAGAGGAGAAACACAAGACTGCTTCCTTCCGCAAGTACACTTTTCACATCGCTTTCCATCCGTTCACAGGTCTTCCCGTTTCACTCCTTCATTTAGCACCGGGTTGTTGAACATACCTTCTAGCCACTGAGAAATTCTTGGACTAGAATATTCTTCTGTTATATGCTTGCACGTAATGCCTAGGCACAGTGCTTTGGTGGTTTTGGGTGCTCACAAAATGTACGTTCTAAAGAACAGATTCTAAATAATGAGATGCAGAGGGAAAAGCAGCACTCACTCATTATCTCACATGCTCACGTGATAGGGAGGAAGAAATCTTTATTTCTGTTGTTGGTTATACATTCATATATGTATTCACATACATGTTTCGTTATCTTAATTCAATACTTTAGAAGAAACATAATTCCTTTATAGAAGGGTTTGAAAAATGGTTCTGGCATATAGCTTCTATACATGAAACAAGGCAAGATGACAACCATGAGAGTCAGGGATTAGACAAAATTTTCTCTATCTGTAACATGCTCTGCCAAGCAAAGCGTTTCAGCTATGAAATATCCTCAGAGGCAAACACATTATATGAAACTTTCAGAGTAAGAAGAAAAATAAATAGTAGCTGAAAAGTAACCAAGAGTTTTCAGTGAAAATAATGGTATTTAACAACAAAACTATACTGGTCAGGAAGTGAATTTACCAATCGCTAGCCTGTTAAACGTTTATATTGCTTAAACCCGTCTCACCAATAATACCCAAAATTTCTGCTTCAGTACTTCACTCTTGACACCCGTTCTGCATCCGTCATTGCAGAATACCATGGAGTGGAAGTAAAGTACAGACTGCAAGAACAAATACCCTTGCTGCCATTTCTCTATTAAGTCAGTTAAGTATCTTCATAAGCATTCTCTGAAGTGCATTTCTTTATTGGATTTCAATTGTTTCTTAAAAGAAAAATCTCAAAGGAATCAAGGGAAAATGTTTGCTTACTCTCATTTCAAAAGAAACGTGGATACAGACGAATGCTATCTTTTTCGATAGGTTTGAAACAAAGACGTTTTAATGAACAGTAGATTTATTTTAATCTTTCTTCCTACTAACTCAATTTCTCATGCACACCGTATTTTTCTACACTTTTGCATTTTAAACACAGTGTAAGTACATGAGGGGATCAAAGAGTTTCAGATGAATCTGAAGAGTTATAGCAAGGGTAACGAGGGTCCTTAGTTTCTAATGACAGAAGCATATGCTCTCAACTTTCTAAACTGCATCCAACTGAGCCATTTATCAAGGCCTGAAACTTTTTCATTATTTAAAGCACTACGACAGCTTTCCACTTGATGCCTTGGAAGTACACAATAATAGAGACTCTATAGTCATTAATTATAATATCAGCTGGTTGATGAAGTTACTGTACTTGCTGCTTGGTGATTTCATTTTTAATTGCAGCAGGTGGTGTGGAAATAAAGTGATGTACTGACACACACGGTCACCTCAGTAGTATTTTCTTTTTTATGTATAGATAAATGCAACTTGGTTTTTTGAAAAATCCTTCTGTTTTATATCCCACTACATAGAGTAGCTGCAAGGAAAAATGAGCACACAGAACATACTGAAAATTAGGTGCTTAGAAACAAACTGATAGAAGACATATTGTACCCATTTTTTTTCCCAAAAATATTTGATACTGTTTTTCTTCCCCACAAAAAGGTTCACAGTTTCCAAACACAGCTGACATATATAAATAACAGTCATAGCTACATATAATGTACAAGTTTTTTCTTCTAATTATTCGTCTTACTAATGTATTTGAGTAAGTAGCCACTTTTGAAGTCTACAAATCTGAAAATAAAGATGTAGTTAAGTAAAATTAAACTTCAACTCTATTAAAATCTAAGACCATTCTAAAAATGAGTGTGTGATATTCTAAATGCTGTGTCCTACTTTTTTTTTAGTTTGAAATTAGTCTCATATGCTCCACTGCTCTAGTAATTTACTAACCCATATATCCACATAGGTTTTTGCAATTTAAAACCCATAAGCATATTGAAAGCAAAAAATGGATTAAGACAACAATTGCGTGTACTAATTTATCCTTTTGTTGTCTTCAGATTGCTGTTGTATATGCTTTCAAATAGTCTGTGTTGCTCTTCTGATACTGTCCCCTCTTAAAAGTGTATCTTCCTCCCCGTAACATTTTAATTTCATTAATCCCTAATTTAACAGATTAGATAACTATTACAGGAGATTTTGCTGCCATAGGTTTTCCATGAGATTGATAGGTAATAAAACCTGGTGTTTCCTAATGGCCACAGACATCCGTCTTCTACATAAATCAGCAAACTCCCTTAAGAATCCCTTATATCCAAGTCATAGATCAATTGTACTCAAGCCTCATTACAACACACACACTGTTCTCTGAAATAAGGCTGTGCTACCTTAGCGCAAAACTACATTACATGTAATTAATACAACTGTGATGTAAATGGACACAGAATTAAAATGTTTATCCCCAGGGAGAACAGGTTGTGAAAGCAGCTATGTGCACGGTCATGCATGGCACACATGACTCGGGAAAATTTTAGCACTCTCACGTAGGCTTTATAGTAGTGACACCGTCAAATTAAGAAGCTGCAGTACCAGGAGCAGGAAGGCAGCCTTGCCTCAGCAGCACACTCCCATGGCATAGCAGCAGCAGCTGAGCAGCGGCTGGGTACAGTCTCTTTCCTGAAGAAAGGTGGTGTAGTCTTGCAGACCCTCTCTAACGTGATCTTAACTTCCATCTTAAAAAGAAAGCGACACAAATATCGTTAGAACTCCAAAAATTAAACGGAAAGGACATTTGCTCTAAGTAGTGAACGGTGGGAAAAGTCTGAGGTGATGTGAATTGTTTGGCTGTAAATTAGGGAAGAGGTAGGTGGCTTCTAACAATTTAGTACTTTATTTGCATACAACAACTATGTCATTTGGAAGAGAATGCTGCAGAAAAGAGAGAATCAACTGAGCAAAAAGGAGTGTACAGAAGTGCCACAAGGTGTCCAAACCAGGCAAACAAAAATAAAGCTGTTCTTCTACGGACGTGTCTTCAGTGTTCCCTTGATGACAGCACTGTTCATTTTAGGAAAGAGTTTGTCTAAAAAACCAACAGGCCACTACTGCCAGCTTTCATGAACATATTGTTTTGCTCAGACAGAAAGCAACTTCAGAGTCCGAGCACAGCCCAGCTACAAACGGGACTTTATCCGCACACTCTGGGCCTTGCTTCAGACCCAAAAGAAAGCTACACCGCCTGAACTCGCTGTGATTTGCTGACCCTTCGCTTAAGAGGTCCCCTCAGGTCCCCCGCTGCTACACATAGTAGGTAACAAGGAGTTAGATCTCATAACAAGACAGCTCAAGGGGTTTTGGAGAAGGGAATACAGGCAGTAATATCTCTTTTTCAAATAGTTCTCAGACAAACACTGAATTTGTTAAATATAATATTTTATTTATTGCACTGGTTTCCAGAATGGGTTTGTATGACTGCTGGAAAACAACTCACAGAATTTGGGCTCATAATCAGAGGCATTATATCCACAAAGAAGTCTGGAATCATTGCTATGGGGTATTTACTATCTGACATACATAACCACTAAATAATTCTTGAAACGTTCTAATTTTGCTGATCTCACCCTCTTAGGAAGATGTTTTGCACCCTCCGTTTAATTCACTTTTTACATTACTCCTGTAGCAGCCTTTCTGTATGTACAAGGCAGGAAACCAGGTTTGGGTTGGTTAATAATATAACTGAAGCATCCAAACAGGCAAACAAACCCTTGAGACGATCCCTGCTCTCACGCATGTCAAGATTCATAGCACTGAAAAGGGAACAAAGTTTGGCACCATTTGCTCACAAACATTGAGAACAGAAGTAGGTTATCTAATTTCAAGGGATTAAGCTCCCGGTATCCTGAATGCCCGTTGTTTCCTAGTGCAAGTAGATTCAAATCTACAAAATGCAGAGCAACCACATTTCTCGCATTTTAGGACCATCTCATGTTATTTCCTAATAGAACAGAAAGGCAAAAATAATTACAATAAAAAGCTTGGAATTTGGCCACATTCATTTCTTTCATAATTTTGCTTCATTTTTCCTTTCTCTCTCCTTGTAGTTCTGGCTTCTGCCTGGTTTTGTGGAATTTTAGCCCCTTACATGCCCGTAGAGCAAATGTGCAATGCAACCCAAACAGCATCAGCCATATGCAGAGTAAACAAGAAGATTTCAATAGTCTTCACGTTAACTGCTCAATCTAATAAGTAGGATTACGCATGATATCAATTTTACCAGCTAATTTGTTACTTTCTTTGTCCTGGCTTACTTTTCTGTCACCTTCTATAAAAGAACGTAGATGTTTCTACAAGGGTACCAGAAGTAATACTGTATTACATTTTCAAAGGCTGCACAGCCTCATTTGCTATTGTACACTGCACAGATGTAAGAATTATTAACAATGAGCTGAGACCCACAATGTCATATGATCCAAATGCAAATCCTCAAGGACATTTATTTCCTCCATTTCAGTGGGTAATTGAGCCTCTAAACCACCCACAAAGATAACACTTGTAAAAATAGTTAACCATTTGTGCCATAAAAAAAATGTATACTGCAAAAAGTTTTTTGCATCTATGAATATGAAAACTAGTAAGGTAGTCTACAAAATGGAATTGCTGTATACTGAAATGCCAAATCCAAAATGTAGTAAATGAAAACTACAAACCAACCCATAAATGAGCAACATTAGCATCAGTCTGAAAATTAATACAAGGGCGGGCCTTTTGATTCAACCAGCATTAAAGAAGACATCCTTTTCAGTGTCTCATTTCTGCACTGGACATAAGATTCCTAATATGCGCATCATAGTTGAAAGACAGTAAAAATAAATCTAGCTTAGAATAGCTTTGCTGCTCTGTCCCTAGCCATGAATGAAAGCAGGGGGAAACCAGTGTAGCATTGGTTTTCCTTGTGAAGGCAGACAATCGCCTTTAAAGCTGAAGCAAGGTTAGGCAGTTACAGAAAAGATGCAATACACATTTCTCATGAAAAAAACTCTGGAAACTCAGCTATCACTTTAAATAGAGTTGATGAGTTTTTTAAATACATAAAAAGGTCTTACAAACAACTTCTGCAGACTGCCAGTCAGAATCTTTTGATCCTCAGTAAAAGCCAAACAGATTGCCCAACAGTTGCACATGCCACCCTGGGGGAAATACACAGAATAGGAAGGGCATGTATGGTAAAATTACCACCACACCTATTGCCTGCCATCCCCAGAGTAACACACGATTGACATCTACTATAAACCCATGACAGAAATTGCTAAAACTAAGATCATATTATACCATAATTACAGAAAAGTGAGGAGCCAACCAAAAATGAGGATGTAAATCAATCCTGGCAAGAAATTAACCAAAAGAAGGCAATTAACTGATTTTATTATAGAATATGTTTCTACTGATGGGAATTATTTAGCTCGCCATACATACAGCTTCTGAGAAAAGATGGAATGCACTTCATGAAACCAAGGAAAATTCCCTTTCCATTTAAAAGCAACACGAACTGAGTCTCACAGAACCATGTGCAAAAGATGTACTATTGGGAGGGGGAAGTTCAAGGTAGTCCTGTTCCTCAAATACACTTTTAAACCTCAAAATATTGGGGAAAATACACACTACTCCCCAGAGAAATCTGTGCCAAGGACTTTGTCTTAATTATTCAGCATTGCTTTCCTAACCTATCAATTTACCTCCATGCATTTATGATCTTTATTGTCATTATTAATGTAGGTATTAACATAATCCAAAGACATCAAGTCATCAGGGACTGGTGAGAAAAGCACAGGCATTTGGGAACAGAATGAGAGCAGAAAGTCTCTAAATTAACATTCCCAACAATGCAAAAAATGTATGCTTTATTTCAGAATTAATACAACTTGACTATGTTTTTGGGGTTTGATTTTTCTTTTGTTTCCTAAAATAGCTAGTATGCACAAGACATCCTGATTAACTGATTAACAAATATAGACAGAGAAATCGCATCACTGTACTTCTCTGGGAAACTAAGAGCTTCAGTTTAGCAATGTCTGCTTCAAGCTTTTATCAGCGCTAATTTCAATGAAAAAAATAGTCGTAAAATTCAGAACAGAGGGAAAACAGACCTTAATTAAGCAAAGTGTTATCTCTTTCTATTATAATGAAAGCAAAGTTACAGTTATACTTTTACCAAGATTTTTCCCCACTTAATGAAGACATTATCCGTGAGTTTTCAAAGTCACTTTACAAAAGAGCATTCAAGAGACATTAAAGTCAGCTTAAACTAAAAAGTCTTTTTGAAGTCAATAAACAATAAAAAGAACAATGAAAAGACAGCCTTTGATCTCTTCTTACTCTAAAGTCTTTAATTTCTGTTTTAATCTACTAGATGCATTAAGGCTTGTTTTCAAATATTTTTCATCTGGAAAGTACAGTGAGCTTGCCTTGATTTTTTTATTCATATATATTCTTACTGTTTTAATGTACACTTCTCATTACCAAGGATGGGTGTCATCTGGAAGTTCTCCCGCAGAAATAAACAGAAAAAAAGATTTTAAATTATTTTTCATTCTGTTCTCTTAAAATTTCTTTAAAAAGAAAGAAAAAATGTAAAAGGAAAAAGAAAATACCATCTTCAGCTTTGAAATTTGTGAGAAGATCAAAGACTATAATGCACATAGATTTTTCAAAGGATAAATTATTAACAACATGGGTGAACACATAGTGGTCAATAACATGGCCAAAGAATGGTAAGTTGAGAGCATCTCTCTACCGCCAATTACAGTTAACCTGACTTCATTGTTTGCAAGACATTCCAGGTTATTCACTAGATTTTTAAAAACCCTTTTCAGCAAAGCTGTGACTTGCGACACGCTCTTGACCAGGTTCAGCAGCTCAGCGTTTTAACATTTCTTAACTTCTGTTTATCCTCTCCTCATGGGCCATGGATGTAAACAGGAAAATAAAAATTGCAATGCATGAAAGTGTGCGGAAAGTCCAAAGGCATAGGCAGCCATTAGTTCCCATTGTGCCACCAACTCCTTCCAGGTATCTAGTATAACCCCAGCTAGAAAGGGTAAAAATTCTTTCCATACCTGTTCACCCCTGATGCACGTATAAGCCTGCGGAATTTCTTCTGTATAAATAAGCGTACCCTTCTGGTATTTGCACACCCTCAGGAACATGGGATCATCCACAGGGTAAGACCGAAAGGAAAACCATAATCCTCCCTTTCAGACCCAGATTACTGTAGCAACCTGCCAATTCACTCTTCACATGCGTCAGAGAATTTCAAAATGAGAGAAAACATAACACGGAGAGTATAGCGAAGGCTGGGCTGAGCAGAGAGAGTAACACGCCGTACAGCCATTTCTCTACAACAGCACTGTTCTTGCCTCATGCTTGCCGATGCAAGGGGAAGATGAAAGCCGTATCTGCCGGAGAAGCAACCTTCCTCTTCCTCTGCTACGCACAGTTACCCTAGAAACCTAGTAACAAGTAAAGTGCTATTGTTGCCTTAGTTTCTCTTACTTCATGGATCAGCCTTTAACTTAAAGACGTAGTGGTTGCAGGATTAAAGGTGAATCCTGGGCCTGTACTGACCTAGATTAAAATGCTGCTCCTTTTTTGGTATCTAATCATCCATTCTGTCTTCAGAATATTTCTTTCACAGTTCTCCCAAATGAAAGCATTCTCCACCTCCATTTATTGCTGAAGTTGCCAAGTTTTGCTGATGATTGTTGTAAGAGAACAGGTCTACAAGTATTTATTTCACAGAGACCAGCGAAACTCTGACAAATGTGAGATCTTAGCCGTTTCATTTCTAGGGTGAGACATGAAGGGGAACACCAAACCATCGGGCTCTGAATTTTGCCGATACAAGAATTTCATAATTTTTCATACAGTATATTTCATTTTGATTCAAATAAAATTAAATTCTATGGAACAGATATTCTCTAAGAAAGAAAATGGCCATGTAGAAATTTAAGCAATGTCTTTTTCTTACATCAAGTTAAGCAAAAAGACTAAAATTTTCACTTTGCTCATGGCAGATACCCTTAATAAAAAGAATCAGACTGAGAGCACTTTACTACGTTCAGACTAGCCTTTTATTGATTTGGATGTGCTATGAACCACATTATCTAATCTACAATAAGCCATTTACCAAGTGCAATGATCTATGGGCTAAAAGGCTTAGATTTTTAGTTCCATTGTAGACTTTTTGATGAAATGGTAGATCAGCAGAGAATAATAAGATTGTGAGGGACAGAAGTGTCAATATTAGGAAATTAGAAAGTTTGGCTTACTGTTTTAAATCCTCTTGCTGTTCATTTAAAAGCCCGGTATCTCTTTTTCTAGACTAATTGCGCCTGTATATTTAACAGAGGTCCCAGATGACATCCCACAGTGCGTCAAGTTCACAGGGGTTCAAGGGCTCATCCAACTAAAAATATTTTTATTTTGCAAAATTAAAAAAAAAAAAATCCATCTGAGCACATGACAACTATTTGGTGATGCACATGCTACAATTATATGAGGATACAAGTTATCATGGCACTGTCTTCTTACTATTGCTGTTTGACATGATCCAAGTTTCATCTGCTGCACAGGAGATTTTAGCAGTTTCCCTCAAAACAGATCTGATGCATTTTGCATCAGAAACTTTTCTCTACCTATACGCTTAGAGCCTGGAAGATAAGGCTGAGATCCCAATAAGGCTTGTGGCTTACACGTTAAGAAATTTGGACTAACATTCCTACAATCTTGTCTCTGATTGCCTCCCCTCTAATTGTCAGCTTTGACCACTTTTGCATATAGGAAATCTCCAGCTGCCACCAGGAAATGCCACAGAAATCTCAAGACGATTCATTTATCTACTGTTCTATGTTAATCTAGGAAAAAAAACATACATATGAGATCTGCTTCCTTATTTTTCAATATTGCTTTTTGATTGAAACAGGTAACACTGAACTTCCTAGTAATGTATACCATAACTTCCTTCTCAAATTACCAAGCAATTCTTGCAAAGATAACTTCTTCCTGAAAATGGTTGCTTTCGCTAACTTGGACACAGAGGTTTGTGAAAAACATAACAGTGTAAAACAGACTTGCAACACCATAGGCATCGTCAAAATAGCATCTCATTTTAGCAAAGACAAACAGAACAAAAATTCAGTGGCCTTCAGTGGACAGAAATAAAATCCGCTATTTAGTGCTAATTAAGCGAAAACCAAAGCATATTTATGAGATTATTTTATCTACAGTTCTATGGCAAATTTTACAGCATCATTTCTGAGTAAGACTGACAGGTTACACGCCGAAGTAAATGTGCTGAAGACATTAATGTCACTTTAAAGCAACTCAAGTTTTGATGTTCTTACATTTCTGTTGTACTGCAACTATTAGGATGTATTGCGACGTTTTTTGAAAATGAAAAAAAGAAGTGTAACTAGTTCAGGCGACCATGTAACTTCACAACAACTGACACTAACTATAATATACGCCAGTTTGTATTAAGATGTTATTGCACCTCTCCAGTTCTAATCGCCAATTATGACTCTATTAGTCCTACTTGGCAGTTCATCTGCTCCTGCATCAGCTAAGGGGGACTTGGAGACGGACCTCTGATCTTCATGTTTCCGCTTCAGTGAGTGCTCAGCACAGCGGCTGTCATCTTGAGACATTGAGGAGGTAAGGCATTGCCTTTTCTGAGATAACTACACCTGACCTTACAACAATTTACTAAGGAAATACCTGCCTAATGGCAGCGTGAGTGCAGTTTCTTTTACACTCACAACGGCACTGCAAATTAGAGACAACAGGATAAATCTATGACCAGCTCACTAGACACTTCATTAAATCACTGTTCCCTTGCCTTGTAGAGCACTAATAGAATCACAGCCCTCGTTAGCTACTGAATAAAAGATCAATCACATTCTTTGAGAGCTCTTGCTACCAGCTTCCAGAGGAAACAAGGAAAAAAAAGACATATTTAGGATCATCAGTAAGATTCTGAATGGCCTCACTGCAAGTTGGTTAAATTACCTTTTCCACAACTGACTCCGACTGTAATACTCTGAGGAACTTGTTAAGTCTGCTTTCAAAAGCTGCTATCTAATATATGACTACCAGGCCCTGGTCAAAAGTTCATAATGTGCATATGTAAAAAGGTACTAAATTGCCTGAGGGCTAAAACCAGAGGAGTTTAATTGCAGCAAAATGCTGAAAATGGTCTGTTGAGGGTCTTTCTATTGGGATACTGCTGGCACTAGCTGATTGAAGTACAGCACATAAAAGCCTTACAACAATATTTCCTTAAATGCAGCTGAAACAGCCAGCACTTGCTAGTGCATATATGGTGTGCCAAGAGGAAAAAAAAAAAAAAGAATCTTCTCTAAAACAAACAAAGATTTAAGGATTGATATAATTCATCATTCAAAAGCGTGTGGATAAAAGGAAGAATTAAACAACAGTGAATATCTGTCAGTATAAGTCATGTTATCAGCTCCGCACGTTGTTATGGTGGGAAGTCTAAGTACATATGTAAACATATTTAATTGGCACCCATTAAGATTCGCTGCAGTGAAAACTGGAAAACAGCTTCCATCAATCTATTTATGACCACACTTGGAAATTTTGGAAACAGTCACCTATGAGACTGAAGATTCCTATATTTAGCCTGAAAGCCAAGGACTTCTTTGGAGTAATTTGAGATTCATTCCTCTAGTTATTTACATGATAAAGAAAAAAAAAAAAAAGGACAGGAAGGAAAAAAGAAAACATTTTTCTCCAAAACCATTCAAAATACACTTTTTCTGTTGAAAAAGAAAGTCCCAACAATATAAATCTTTAGGAAAAATCATCATCATCTGAAAATTAGGAAGAAACAGCAAATTCTTCACTTAATTATATTACATTTGATTACGTCAAATAAAAGTATTCTGTCATCTAAACAGAAACTGTGAACATTTTAACTCTTCGCACAGTGAACACAAGCAGAATATTTTTTCCTCTGTGTGGGCATTTATGAACATGTTGCCTTTGCATTTGGATTTTGACCATAAACAGTCATCTGAAAAAAATCACAAGTGACCATCTTCAAATTTTGCTCTTTTTGTAGAAGACTCTGTGATTTATTCCTCAATATGATTTTTTTTAATTATCTTGGCCAAAACATGTAGTTACAAATCTTTAGAATGACTACAGTGAAACATTTCTCTTAACTTTTTTTTTAAATTGTATTTTTACCTTTTGGAAACCACATTCACATGGAATATTATCCAACATGCTATAGATACTAATTTGAAATTTTAAGTGAAACTTCATTGCTTCTCTGCCAGTTTTTCTTTAGCTCAAGCAGGGCTTGCTGTGGAAGCTAAGGCATGTACTGTGCAGGAAATGACATTAGGTCAGTGTAACAGTCCCTCCATAGAGACTGCAGTAGGAATTTTCCACACCCAATTATTTTATCCCAGTCATGCATCTGTTGGAGGCTATGCTACAAACTGCAATAATGAATGAATCCAAGTTAAAGCCTTCCTGAAAGGAGAATATGGCTCTGCTCTGAGACTGAGGTCTAAGAAGGTACAGAAAAAAATACAAATGCAGGTGATAGGGGAAAAGTCATCAATGTTCAGTACCATCTGCAAGATTTTGAATGGCAAACGTTCACCTACGTATGGATGATCTGTTGCCACTACCTTCTAGATTGACAAGGGAAAAATGTTATCTACAGCACATATTTTGTTCATCTCCAGCATGTGTTGTGTTTGGGCATGTCACGGCTGAGAAAATTACCTACAGCTTTGCATAAATGTTTTAGATTAAATACCTATAAAAGGTTTCAAAATACCTCATCTAATATTCTGAAAGACAACAAGAAAAGGGCTAGGCAATTTTTTTATTTGTACTTGAATTAATATAATATAGTAGATAAAATAGCCTTTAGCCAACCGTTACCTGGTAAAGTGGGAAGTGAGCACACTACTGGTAGCACTGACACCACCATTTTCAGTTGGTACCAGTTAACATACAGCAAAGTAAGTGTCTTGGACAGAAACCATAGACAAAGTAACAGGAACATTGTCAAAAGCATGAGAATCAGCAAAGAGTTCAAATCAGCTCAAAAGATCTCCATTTTCAGCATTGCAAAGTCCACATATCAATATTCTGCAGTAGCTTTACAGACTGTCGTCTTGGTAAGACCATATCATCCCTGTCGTCTGTTACAACAGCTAGTACCATTATCAACCAAGTCTCATTTTACAACATAAACAATACCCTGGCCACTAGAAAGTCTCAAAAGTAAATTCATCTTAGTGAAAAACAAAGAAAATTGGTAATTCATTTACCTCACCTCAACAGATAAATACAGAGAAGTTTGAAAAAGCATGGTTGTAACACTGACAGCATTTACCGTAACAAATAAACTTTGTGGAAATGACAAACCAAAAGTGTCTGACAACAAATGAAGAACATGGAACAAGCTTTCATTTGTTTACTCTTGACATTCATTGACGACGCGCAGTTAGGAAGTCGTTCACATTGGTTTAAAATATATGCTTGGGAAGAATTCACAAAAATCTCCCAAAACAGAGAGGAAGAAACAGACTACAAATATTTCAGCAGACGTAATGTTTAAAGCAAATAGGCTGACTTCATTCCAGGTCTCTAAGACTCTATGTCAGGTCTGGACAACCCCTTCTTTCCAGCTTCTGAGCACTACAGTGCAATTAATTAATGGATGTATCTGCCAGCAGAAGGGAACAGGGAACGGAAGCAGGAGAGCTAAAATTTTTTCTGATGATGATAGTGAACAGGAATGACCACATAATTTGGCCCAGCCACATTTCATTACCAATTATAAACATTATTGTAGGGGAATAGATTAGCAATTAGATTACATTTACAGGAATCTTTGCTGTGGACAGTGACAAAGTTTTCTGATGAGTCTTCTCTCCCTTCCTAACAGCACAAAAAGCATTGAGCTATGTGTTCAGCTCTGCAGGCCTTGAGTATGCATGCACAGTATCTGATTTTCCAAGACAAGCAATGGTCTGGATTCCATTGTGAAGAGCATAATTGGCCTTAGCTGAAGGCCATTTAAAATGCCACGTTACTGTCTATTGAATAAGCATACATGTAATACAATAATGATAAATTTCACCTTGCCACCAAAAATGTCAGATGCTGTTTGGATAAAAAGACATTTTATATGAAAACATTTCCTTTTGAAACATCAAGCCAAAAGGAGACAAAAAATATTATACCACAAGTGGAACTGCCAGCTTTGTTGACACTTGTATAGGGTTTGCGAGGCAAAGTTTTGGTAGCAGGGGGGACTACAGGGGTGGCTTCTGTGAGAAGCTGCTAGAAGCTCCCCCTGTGTCTGATAGAGCCAGTACCAGCTGGCTCCAAGATGGACCCACCGCTGGCCAAAGGCCGAGCCCATCAGCGATGGTGGTAGCGCTTCTGGGATAACATATTTAAGAAGGGGGA
>VZTL01064368.1:13108-23347 GCA_013400535.1 Scopus umbretta
CCCGCCCCGCGAGGTGCCGTTCCATCTCCCAGCCGACAGCCCCGGCGCCGGGGGTGCTGGCGAGGGCTGTCCCCGCCCGGCCGGCCCCGCTGCCCGGCCCAACGGCAGGCCGGCACCCCCCTCACCCCCCGGGGGAGGGGTGGCTCAGCCCCGAGCCGGCCGACCCTTAGCCGCCCCCCCGCCTGCCTTCACCCCCACCTTAACACGGCGCCACCCGCTGCTGCCGCGGAACAGCCCCCGGCACCGCTGAAAACCCGCGCGTTCCTGGGGCATTTTTCACCGGGAGCGGCTCCTTCCCTGGGGTGGCGGCCCTGCCGCGGCCGGGCCAGCCCCAGCGCTGTAGGCAGCCCGCTCCCCGGAGCAAGGCGCGCTGCCGGGCGGGAGGAGGGCAAGGCCTCCCGGTTCGGCTAACCCGGGGCTTTCGGTCGGCGTAAGGCCGTCGTGGGAATCCGCGGCCGGCCGCTCTCCCAGTCGCCGGGTTGGATCCGAGCCCGCAGCCAAGCTGCCCTCGGTCGCCAGAGCCCGGGGTCGTTTTCATCCTCTGGTTACAGGGGGCCAACGGGTCAATTCTTCAGGGCCCTGATAACGGGAAAAGGTCGATAGCGGGGCTGGCCATCACCCTGTCTTTTGGTCAGCATGAAGTACAGACATGCAAAATTTTCCCAGCAGCTTTTGAGTCCCCAGGGCTCAGCCAGGTGTTCTTGCAGTCTTTCCAGGCCTCTTCCCGTCTCTCCCCTTCGAGCCCTTCCCCTTTTCTCTGAGATTAACGCCGTTTTCAACACAACCTTTCGATAAAGCAACTTAGTATCATAACAAGTATCTTTACTTTGACTGACTTGAACTATATGACCTGGGAAACTGTCTGGAAGCAAATACTTAAGCCCATTTTTGAACGGATATGTAGGCAAATCTCTTCCACATTTAATAGCAACATCATCAACTGCAAATGATGACCCATTGCCAAAGTTCAAGCCCTCTGACTCCGGCGGGTATTTATATTTTCAGATATTCCTGTTGAGGTTTCAATACTGTCTTGCTAATAGCAGACTCCCGATTAGTCTCCTTTTGACTGTGCACTAACAAGCAATTATTGAAAGCTTTTGTAATTTGCATCGACATTAATCAACGGTTTCAGGAGTTGTCTCTTCAGCATAGCATTTTCATAGATGGACTACCAGCGCAAAAACAAAGGCCTGAGGAAATATCCCATGTCTCGGGGAAAGCCACGCTAGTAGCACTTTGGTGGGGTGGTGCACCAGCACACGATACCGGTATTTCTATGTTGGCACAGCAGTTGCAGTGTGTGCAGCCATAGAGACTGAGAATTCAGGCTCCAGAGATCTCCGGTTATGCAATGGTATAATACAACATATGTGGGTGGGTGTAAGCCTGAACCCAAAACAGCATGGTTACTGAAGATATACTGCATCGCTGGTGCTCATACTGCGGTTCCCTCACGGGTTCAGTCACTATGTGTTGAATATTCTGCTGTAGACAAGGCGAAAAGATTTTTTTTTTTTCTCAAACGTGTCTGAAATTATCTAAAGTACAAGCAAGTAGCTTGACATTTTGTAGCTTCCTGCAGAGGATTCTCACACCCTACACTAAAAACAGAATTGTTTATTCAGAGCATCTCACAGTCTCCCTGTGTAGCCTGTTGATTTTTTGCTCTTGTGGATGGTAAGAAGGAGAGGCAGCATTCAGGTTTCACTGGCAACATTAGCTTTAGTGGTTCCTGGCTTATAAGTGCCTACTAGTGGGATTTGTGGGGGATTTTTTTGTATAGAAATGTAGTAGAGGACTGTATTAATATAACGAAATGGTGTGAAGTTTACAAATTTTTAAAAGACTGAGTCAAGAAGAAGCTGAAATCAGTAGGAGGGGTTTTATTATCATGGTACGAAAGCTGTTGTAAACTAGATTGTTAATATAATGGTAGATCCATAATAGCTCAAGAGAAGGTTGTAAACAGGAGGATGTCCTGCAGTCAAGTTTTTGACAGAGTAAGGAAACAAGTGTGTGTGAGGGAGAAACCTATTACTGCGGGAGACGTTCTAGGAAATACTCTGGCAGTCCATACCAGAGTTCATGTTGAGTGTCCGGAAAAAAAAAGTTTTCCTCATCAAAGTCGATACACAACTGATAGTCACATTTTGTCCTGGTCATGTCAGCGCTGAAGTTACTCAACTTAGCAACCTCTCAGGAAATTTTTTACCTTACTTCGTCTGCCAGCTGTTAATTATCGATATCTGTCCATTAACAAAGCACTGTCTTTTCATTAAGCTGGCACTTCTGGCTGTGTTTGTTCCATGTAGTCCTAGTCTACTGGCCAATATTGTAGGCTTTCTTATTTTATCATGAACACTATAGAATGACGTATGTTAATTACTCATTTTGGGTGAAACAGTTTGAGCATACAGTAAGCACTTCTTTAGTTACCTGTAGGAATCTTGATGGAAAAAAAAGAGATGAGTATGTTTATGAGAGGATGATTTTAAAAAATCATTGAAAGTTACCAGAGACACTTCATATTTAGAATAAGTGTTCAATATAATTTCTGTAATTTTGTTGTCACACAGGTCGGACTTGTTTTTTCCCAGTGGCTCCTTAAATGTAATTTCCTAACACTATTCTTTTTTTCTTTTTTTTTTTTTTAATTGGTTGGCTAGCTGGATCAGCAGTGGGACACAGCTCTTCAACTGTGTGCCATTGGTACAGATCCAGCTGAAGTCATGAAATAGCTGGCTTAATGAATCATTAATGGAATTCAGAACATTTTATTTCTATGCCACTGGTGCAAATCCAAGTAAGGTCAAGAGACTAGCTGGCTCAGTGGTTCAGTAATAGGAAACAGGCTTCTACCTCCAACTTATTGATGCGAGTCTATAAAGGGTCAGGAAACTGTAAGTTTTGAGACATTAAAATACAAAGCTTTTCCAATGCAGCCATTGGTTTAAAGTCAGTCTATTATACATGACTATGTTCTGATCTGTTTCAATAGTCTGTATTGATCTATAAATTTTGAAAAAGAATAGTATAAACATTTTCTGTGTAGCCACTGATACAGCACAATATTCATCCCTCTAAAAGAAGGTAGAAGAGGTGATTTCTCCAAACAAACCCTTCCCATAGGCAAGCACCTAGGGAAAAGATGGAATGTGCACCACATTTTAGCTGTGTATGGCTAGCAAACCATCTGAATGTCCTAGTGGCCCATACCATTGTCCGTCCTTGCAAGAGGCCTCCTGAGAACTGTCTCTGGGTTTACACCTCCAGTCAGGAGTAGGAACCCAGCTTCAGTAACTGTCCTATTAGTGTGATGGAAACTTTTTTGCTTAGGGTAAAACTGCATTACTCCTTGCACTGCACCAACATTTGCAAGGTCAGATTTGTCTATTAAGCAAATAGCCTATGTCTGTGAGATTACAAAATGCGAGAAGCTGTTAACTCTTCCACTTGGTAGCAAACTACATCACGAGTGAGCTCATGCCTAATTGCAATATGGGCATTTGCAGCAATGACAGGCGTGTGGAAAACTCTGAAAGAAAGGTGGCCCTGACAGACATCCATGCATACAGCCTCTTTCCCTCACTGCCTCCTCCTACTCAGCTACCTACTGTGGTATAACTTTTGAAATGGCACCGTATGCTCAAGGGTACGACCTCACATATACTCTCAGAAAAAAACAACATCTGGAAGAGTGAAGTTTTCTGAGCTTATATGGTATGACTTTGATGGCTCTGTGATAGTGACAACCATGTGAGTCATTTCCAATCCAGTTCCCTTGCAGTCCTTTTTTTTTCACTCTCATACTCTGGTCAGACCATAAAAGCAAAAGCTCTTCCTTCCCCATCATCCTGCCCAGGAAAAAGCTTATAGTAAAACTGTATCTTCTAATTATTTAATGCACAAAGCAGGTCTATCCAGCTTGTCTTTTCTTTGTCTGAGATTTCAGATGCTGCTGTTCTGTTGCTCAGTTGAAGAAATGTTTCTGTCTCTATGAACCTTTGGAAATAAATGTTCTGTAGGTCTCTGTCCAGGGTATGTTGGACCAATGTGTTTTGTTGCATTATGCAGACATACATGTTGCTGTCCAGACTTTCCCAGACAGAATTCAAGAAATGCCAGGCAGGGAAGTTCTCAATTGAAGTATACCCTCAGATTGGTACCAAGGGTTTGAATCTGTCACTAAAGAGTGGTGGAGGTCCTGCAGATCCTGTGCAAAGCATTGTCTTTTGGTTCATCATCATCATCTTTTTGTCCATTTTCCATTCAGCTGGTCCTACTACAAGTCTTATTTCTCTGCACCACCCTAAAGAAGATACACCAGCTATTTTGCTGTAGTTATTCTAATCTGCCAAAGTAGGCTGTTCTTGAAGAACAGTACAGTAAAAAAGGGCTTCCATTCTTTCAGAATGATTTGGAAATGGTGCCAGCCAAAGGCAATCTTTAGGGACCTTTGCAGGGTTGAGAAGCTTGATGCTCCCCACTATCAGTTCTTCTGGGTCATTGCAGCCCTAACTGTCGATCTTCCAGCGCACAACCCATCCGAGAGCAAAACCAAGGTCTTTGAGATAGGTATGCAATGCGTGTGACACCTGACTACAAATGCAGTTCAGTTGATTCACTACGAGTATGGGTGCCTGACAAAAATAAATGAATCTTAGCGTGACTCCACATGAGTGGTGTTGACACATTCAATTGTCTGTGCTTCGTTTGCTGCAAAACAGTAGCTATTTTAGAAAAGCAGTTGATGAGTTTAGCATACACAAAGAGTAGACAGATTTAAAAGACATCTTACTGGAACATTCTATTTTTGAGATTTCACTTTGACAAAACTGCCTCATTAAGGACTTGGATATGAAAAGCAGGAAAATGCTTTTGGATCTCATGTAAACTAAATTCAGAATTCTGATGAGCTGAATCAGTTCTTTCTGTACATTATTTTCCTTTATCTGTATTTCCCCTTGTTTCTGTGTAAGAAATTAAATGAAACTTTAAGAAATCTTGGTGTTATTTAATAAGCAAGACAACTCCCAACTGTATGAAATAAGGCAGAAAGAGGAAGGAGAAGGTAAGTATTTTGAACCCACAATTAAATTATAATATCTTAGAATGAATTAGCCGCAAATGATCAACACATATGTGGCCAAAAGTGAACAAATGACAGCTTGCTTCTGCAGGAAACCTTATTTTGTTGTTTGCTTTGACTTAATAAAAGCATTAAAATACTAGAACAGATCCTCTAAGGAAGAGGAGCAAGCTGTATGGAGAAGGGCAGCTGCAACCTCCTGCTGGCTTGACTGAAGGCAAATTCTCCAACATTCATTGAAGAATACTGTGTTTCAGCTCCAAACTATAAGCTAGTGGGTTTCAAAGGGTTTCTCCACCTTCAGACATACACAATTATATCAACAAATAAAATTCAGTTTGTTTGGTTTTCTGCTCCTCAAGAATAAAATCAGTGCCTTATTTGCTGTTTCTACTTACACATCTTTGCATTGTGGACCAGTAAAAGAGGCTTGCCACCTGTGCACATATAAGATTACCAGATGACACAAATGACACGGCACATTTATGAGCCATTATGTGTAGTCATATTAAATGCAGGAAGTTTTAAATATGCAGCCTCTGCATATTATTAGGGCTTTATCTATTTTTTGTTTAGACAAGGCTAAAAATTGTTGCATACACTTAGTAGTAACTTATATAGTCTTGCTCCAGAATCTCTGTTACCTCAGCTTCATCTCAGATACTTCTTTAACTCCCAATATAGTCAGGCTGTTGGTATCAAAAATCTACCTTTTCCACAGTTAATCAAAGTTCAAGCACAAAAACACACAGAAAAACAAGCTTTCCAGTAACAGACCTTTCTTTCTGTCTTTTATTTCCATGACAGCCTTTAGTCCTGCATAGGCTTAACTTCCATCTGTCCTCCTGCGCTTCCTACTTAAAATGCTTGTGTAACAGCTCTTGCCTTTGTATCCAAGTGTATCACAATCAATGTATTTATCCTGACAAGCTCTGAAAGATCAGCCACTTTTACTCTGGTTTTAGAGAGAGGAGGGTAACAGAGCTGCTGGCTGCATTGCAACCAACTTGCTGATGGATGCTGTGGTATTACGGTTTCTTGATTAAGGACCTGTCACAGTCCCCTTGGCTCCTGCTGAAGCAGCATATGGGTGCACACTTGGGTCTCACCTCAGCAGAAAGGCAAGACAGGGCATTCAGCTGGGACCTCAAAGTTCAAAAGGGCTTCAGCTCTCCAGTCAAATACTGGCGTGAAATCTGGATTTAAGTCTACACCTCTGAGTGTGCTAGGCAGCAAGCAGTCAGCTATCCTGGATGGGATAAGGTGTTCAAATCCCTCTTGTTTAGAGGGTTTTTAGTTTGAGTAAATAAATAATTACTCTTAAGCCAGAGGGTGAACACCCAAGCATGACTGACTATTTGCGATACTAAAAAACTCACTTGGGAAAAGGGAGACCTGGGTTCTAATCATTATTTTAATCAACATTTATCTAAAACTGGAACAGAGACTGGAAGTGAAGTGTTTCTGTGTCCAGACCCTTGCTTCTAAGCAAGTGAATCACATTCATGACCTAAATTATTTTTTTTCTCTCTCCCCCGCTTAACTGAAATCCTTCTTTTCCCTTTTTACTCCATCTGTCAATACTGAAGTTTTAAGTCCAACCTATATAAATAAATTTACTCACATTAAATCTTATTGTCATTAATGAAGACAGTTAAATAAATGAAACTAAGCATTCTCACAGAATCAATCTCACCTGAAAAAAAAGGGGTTTTTTTGTTTTCTGGCCAAAGAGAAAAGGTTTTAATCGATTATTGGACCAGTGCAGAAGGTTCTGGGCAAAATAAGAAATACCAAAAAGTTACTTTGTACTGAACATTCCATTCAACCCCAAATTAAATAATATGTATCTCTTTGATTTTAATTTAGATCTTATTTGATTGACTTTTATTAAGCCATACTGGCAATTTCCAAGGAGAAAAAAAATAGTTATGCTGAAAAGAAAAATTAAACTGTCTTTTGAAAATGTTAGCATTTCAGATCTCGGTGTTGCTGTACTTCAGAGAGTGGATTTAAAGTTGCAGGTGCATCACTGCATCATCCTACGCCACTCTTTTCACCCCCCACACCCTCTTTCCGCACCTGATCCTTACTCCTTTCTGGCACTGCATTCATCAGACTCCTCCATCAGCCAATGCATTTCACTCCTATGGCAGAAATCTGTGCAGGATTTTAATACAGTCTGGCAGGAAACTCACTCACAGATGGATCTGAGGAACGCCAGAGACAGCACAGCAATTAGTGTGAATGGGAGGCAGGGGTCAGTGGAAACTCGGAAAGGCGGGAAGGGACCTTCCTCTTTGGTCTGTTTTACTGGCTTGCCACACCTCATGGAATGGCATCCCAAAAGAGACCGATTCTGGAAAAAGGGTGGTATTTCTGGCTACACCAACAGTTTGCATGGTCAAATGCGTGTTCCTTTGAGCCAATTTTATTAGAAAAACTGGTATTTTACCACTTTGTAGAAACCTTGTCTCATATTTATTGCACTATTTCTAAATTTTTGTCTGTTTTTCTGTGACCGTAATTACTCATGAAATTTGAAACTCAGGGATCACTTGAAATTGTATTTTCCAGAAAGTTACTTATTCTCCAAGAAGTTTAATCTAGAAACAGGAGCAATGTGAAGTTAGTTACTTAACAATGTGTACCTTTATCTTTCTTGTCTTATTCCAATATATCGCACTGTGCTTGTATGTTTTGAAATACTTAGGATTTGAAATACTTAGAATTAGATCTGTTACCCATCTTTTAAAGATTAGGAAACTCAGTCAAAACCACACGTGTCCAGAAATCTTCGATTCCAGTCCAGTAGCTGTTTAGGCAAGTTGACTCTTATAAGCTGCTTAAGAAGTTCAGAACTACATACCTGGTAGCTCCTGAATATAATTGTAGGTTCACATAGTCAAAGGATCTCGAACAAACATCTTGCGTAGATATAATTTTTGTAATGCCTCCCTACATGGTACTTTTAGTCATCCGTATTCTACCATTCTCTTGGGGTCTACCATTCTCTTTAGTGTGCCTAAATTTGTGAGGCTGAATATTGCTCCATGCTCAGGCATGGGCTCACCACTATACTGTGTAAAGGGCTGTTCATGTAGACAGCAGCGTACCGATGTAATGTATATCTAGAAGCTGCTTCTCATTTTACAGAATTACTCAAGTGAGAAAACAAGGTAATTTTATTCCACCAGTTTTCCAGTAACTCTGTTTAGAATAGATGGCATTAAGATATTCTCGAACTAACTTTAGATCAGTGTTTAAAATTTATAAATCAGCAGCACAAATTACCAAATTACTTCCACCAAACTCATAACTAGTGAAAATATGTTTGTATGACTTAGATCCTTCTTCTAGGATATTGGCTACTCTGTTTACTCTGCCTCAGTAAAACATGGTAACCAGTTACAGACTAGCAATAATAAACTGATATTGGGTAACACCATTTCTCTTGTGTTCTACTGTTAACTGATGTTAACTGTTGTTAGCTTGATTTCTTCTTATTCAAACACATAATTTATTCAATGTATAGTTCATAAATAGGCAATACATTGGTACCAAGAGCACCTTTCTGAATATTTCACTACATTGTCTCTCTGAAATCAAAGAAACTGTAGTGTCATTGTCAATTTCCATTTTGGCTAAAAATAATTCATTGGGACATTTACATACTATCAAAATAAAGCATTTTCTTATTTCTCAACAGCAGAAAGCTCAGCCTGTCTTACAACTTTGGTCCTGCAGTTTCAAAATGCTCACTCTGTAGCAGTGTAGTCTGCTTCTGCCAGGTAGCTTCCTCTCTGATTACAGTATAAGCATCCCAACACCCATCAGTCTTGTGGATTAGTCTCCTAGAGCAAGAAATCTCCTTCACTTCATTTTAATCTTGGACATGGACCTTCTTATTCCCTGAAAGAGCTCTGCAGGGGCTCTGTTTAATGGCTTTGACGTTATTTCTAAACTGCCACAGATTTTTAATTGTCATCACAAAACCCCCCTTAGATTCCCATTCACACGGCATCACACTTTTTATGTTCATGGCTTATGACACAAGATCTTGGAGGTCCTGAATTTGGATGCCACAGACAAACCTGTCACAGTGTTTGACAACAACTTAGAAAGACCTTTTTTATCTAGCTGACCTTTCCAAGTTTGTCACAGCTGGCAAATACACTTGTTGTAGGAGCATGGTATCCTTTTATTTTCCTTGCTGTTCTTAGACTATACTAAGATTTCAAGTGTCATTAATTTCAAGGGTGATGTTACCTTGAGCAGGAATCCAGATGTTTTCTCCCAACTGTAAGAAAAATCGTCTTACTTTTTTATATGAGAACAGTTCATGAAATATGAAATACTATGTTGAGGGTTCAAATCTCTTTTTCATTTAGAACAGCATCTCTGTGTATATGTAGGCATGTCTAAGAGCAACGGTGTGCATGTGTGTGTATTCCAAAATTATTTTTCATTTCTGTTATTGCTTATTGTACAAATAGTGAACCGGAGGAGTCAGGAGCTGTAGTCAAAATTTCCAATAACTGTTACCAATTTTGATGCAAGCTGATCACTCTAAAACATAAACGACTTTATGTGATACTGAGCATCCACCTATCAAATATGTAAATGCATTTTTGGCTTTGAAGCTCCAAGTATCTGCAGTCGTATTGAGAAACAGTGAGCTGCTTAAGATCACATAATATTTTAAAGCAGACAGCAGTATAAGCATTCTGATCTTCTGATGTCTGTGATTTGTTTCAGCCATTTACACAATACTATCCATTTTAGTTGAACAGATATTCCCTAGGTACACTAAGTACAAACTTTTCCAGTTCTTTATCTGAGATGTATTCATTTCTCTTTGTAGATTAATTGAGTAGTGGGTTTTTGGGGAACCAGCGGGAAAACTTTCTGCAGATACATTGGAATTTTGTTCTTTCCACCTGTTCTTTCCACTCATAAGTGAAGCCAGTTGACCTATAACTTTGAATTCAATATTTAAATATAGCCAGGTAGTACATATTTGTTTTACTTAGGGTCCCACCTCACTATTTGAAAACACACTTTTCTTAAATGTGACCTGAGTGTAACTCTTTCTTGCACTTAGTTTTGGAAGATATTGTTTACTATTGCACCCTCAGTAAGTTTGC
>VZTL01064372.1:0-14110 GCA_013400535.1 Scopus umbretta
GCAGCTGTGTGGTGCTTGGCTGCAACAGGGGCTAAATCACAACAAACACCTATGTGGTGAACATTTAAGTTGTATGATCAATATGGTCTAAACCAAACACTTTTCCTAAACAAGTGTCTATTGTCTCCATGGTCAAAAAGGTCATGTAGATAAACGGGTAGGCTGTCCACTCTTGTGAATCACAATTCTAGGCACTCAAGCCTTTTACTCTGTTGTTATGTTTAAATAAAATCTTCTACTTGGAATGTTGCAAATCACAGCTTGCAGTGATGACGTATAGCCAGGCTAATGTACAAATACTGATTTTCTTCTGTTGTCTTAAACCTGTGACAGCTTGGATTGAAACTGAGCCCTAGACTGAGGTTTACTGCATCGTCTCAATGTATTGCATTACTCATTGTGTGCCAAGACACCTGCTGTTTCTTTAGTGAGGATGTAACTACATTTTGTAATATGGAAAGTGGAGTTAAAAGCAAAAGCGCTTGTTGTAGTTTGCAGTCTTCTGCCTTGTACATGAGAGGCCTCTATCCAGGCCAGAGACAGAAAGTAACCAAGCCAAATTTGCCAGGGGTTTTTGAGCCACCCTCCCAACCCCCCACCCGGTTCAGTTTGGGTAACCAAAGATCTTTCAGGATTTGGTGGGGAGTAGAATGAAATTAAAAGTTGCTACTCAAGAAGGAAAAAAACCCAAAACAACCCTAAATAAATTCAGTGGAGATCTGACTCCCCACTGGGCATAAAACAAGAGCAAATGAGCGCTTGGGGCTCCTGTCCATCCAGTGTCATCCCCTGCATTACTCATCTTCCTGGGTAAGTGTCTCATGATCTCTCCTTCTCCAGCTATTTTGCTTTTGTTTTCACTGGGGAAAGAGAGTGGTTCAGTGGTTAGAGAGCCCTTGTGAGAGATGGAAACCTCTGGTTTCAGCTCTCCTCAAATTGATCTCTGACTTTGGCTAGAAGTTATGACTTGACTCTGGCAAATAGCATCTGTGAAAAATTCAGTCAAAGCCAGTGTGTTTCTGGGAAAAGAGTTGGTCTCAACAAATCAGCATCTGCCTTTTGAAAAATGAAAGCGTCTGCTTTCTTAAAAATGAAGGAAGAAAATCACCTTGGCTCCTTCCTTCTGTCTTCTGCCCCTGCCCTACCAGTGCTGCAGCGTGGAGCCACACCATGGCTGTCAGGGAACGAGAAGATAGGCCATCAAAATACATAGGTCGCAGCAGAGGAAGTCTGTGGCGAGGCAAATGTCTCTTCTCACCTTTGTGGTTCGGTGGTTTGTTATAGCAACATCAGGGGTGCTGAACCTGAAGTGTGTGCTTTACATTTTTATTTTGAGAAGGTATTCAGGAAAATGATAGTTTATTGCATTGTATTTGCTGCCTGGCAGTTCGTGCAGCCCGCCTTTGTGGATTCCTGGCATTGCCGTATGCCAAAGGCACAGCAGAAGTTGATTGTTTTATTGCAATTGATCAGCAGGGCTCCTGCAATGTTTGACAAATTGNCAGGGAGAAAAAAAGCCAACAAACCCTAAAACCCGTGGGTTGAGATAAAGGCAGTTTAACAGGACAGCAGAGAAAGAGAAAATAACAATAATAACAACAGAATATACAAAACAAGTGATACACAGTGCAATTGCTCACCACCCGATGCCCAGCCTGTCCCCAAGCAGCAATCACTCCCTCCCCGGCCAACTCCTCCGGTTTATATACTGAGCTTGACATCAGGTGGTATGGAATAGCCCTGAGGCTAATTGGGATCAGCTGTCCTGCCTGCATTCCCGCCCAGCTCCTTGTGCACCTGGCAGAGCCTGGGAAGCTGAAAAGTCCTTGACTGGTGTAAACAGCTGAAACCAGGACAGGAGTACAGCGTCAACTGCTTGTGAAGTGCAGCAGACCTCAGAGAGAGAGAGAAAGAGAGAGAGACCATTAACCTTGTATTCACAGCGGGCCTATCTATTATTTATAAAATAAAACTAACTTTAGAAGTTCAAATAGAAGCAGGTTGGATCATCAGATGGTGTCTTTCATTTTATTTGACTTTCTGTTAACACTCTCAGATTTAAGCTTACTGATTTCAGTGAAAGCATTGGGAAGAGTATGGTACCCTTGGTAGAGCAGGATGCTACCCGCTGCAAAAGCTCACTGCTGTTTCCACAACCTGCTGGTGAGGGCAGTAAAACGAGTTTTACCTGCAAATATTTGTATTGCATTCAGGTACCAGAACTGAAGCACTAGGGAAGTTTTGTTAGTGTCACAAAATCAAGTGCATCCTATCATAAAAGTACAATCTTGGCATAATGCATCTATGTTAAATGTTTTAAATATGTCTTGGCTGTATTAACAGGTATTGTTATTTGCTTAGCCAAATAATAGAGTTGGGGATATGGAAAGCAATCTAGTGTTGCAAGAAGACATAATAATTAAACTCTGAGGAATATTTTTGTTCCTATTTCTTTCCTTAATATCCTAATGCAAATTTAAGGCATCAGAATAATACTGACACCAGGGGGCACTAAAATAAGTGCTCTCTGGAAGGAGATGATGATTGTCCCATGTTTTGTACTTGCCAGAGCAAAAGCACAGCATCCTTCCAGGAGCACTGCCTTTATGTGTATAATATACATGCTACTCAAGTTGTATTAAACTTGGGTTTGTTTCCTTCCATTTGGCACTTGTATGTACTTTTTAATAAATTTTCTATTATTATAACTTCTGGTGCTGCCAAAAGGTCCTATTTAACTTCTAGCGCTCCTCCTCTTGTCATTTCAGAAGCTTTGTTCGTCATAGGGAATTTTTCTTGACTGCAAGTACAGGTAGTTGCAAAACATTGTTCTGGATGAAACAGAGAGGGACAGTGCTAAGTTTTCAGGGCTTTTTATTTTTTAGTTACTCAAAAGAGATGTAGGACAGTTTGCAGATTTCCCAGAGTTGTTGGTCACTCCAAGGTGTGTGAAGAATGTTGCAAAAGAAAGTTGCTTATTACTGGAACTGGTCAGATTCAGTTGTTCATGGTTATTCATGAAGGCTAGGCCTTCTGTTAGGTAAAACAGAAGTTACTTTGCTGATTTTAGTTCTTTGATCTAAAAGCATAATATATGGTTTTCTACAATCAAAAGATTTGTCATTTTCAGTATAAGCTATGTGCATTCATCTTTTATATATACACATAATATGCATATGCAGTATACATATTGCATTGAAACTATATCAGCGTATTTATCTTAATATTATACAGTATTATCTGTAGAAAATGCACTGTTTCCTTTTTTGCAGGAATGAGTAAATGTATAATATAAAAGGACTTTTAATGAGTACTGAGCAGCTATCGATTTATTTCAGGAAAATATTGAGAAGACTTTCAACAAGTCAACTAAAAGACTTAGGTGAGCTTGAAAAAAGTGTACTACAAAAGATGATAGAAGTTTGCTGTGACTCTTTTCCAAACTTTTTTTTTTTTTTTAATTTACACTGTGTTTTATCAAGTTTTATGATACTAATGCCAACCTATAAACCAAAATTAATTTGTCCAGGTGGGGGCAATGTTGCATTAAAAAGCAGGAACTGACCAAGCTTTTTGCATCAGATAATAGAAGTCCTCCCTTTTCCACCCCAAGTACTTCATTGTCTGCTATTAAAACAATTTATCCTACGGAACAAAATATTGTATTTATTACTTCTTGAAAGCGCTGCTTTTAAGATCCCAGGATATTAATGTGTCAGATGTAAATACTCAACTATTTTATGTGGGTGAGACTAGTATTTTCATTTGGCCTCATGCATTTTTTATGCATTTTGAAGTTTGGTGCTGTAATAATATGCAAAAATTATGGTTAGCTTTAACCTTTCAGTCTGCAGTTTTGAAACAACTTGTTGTTAGTAATGGTTTTGTTTCTAATAATAATACGAAGTACATTGCTACTACTTACTGGTTGATTGCAAAATCAACTGGCTATCCATTTCTGAAATAATTCCTTTGGCTTGATTCTTCTGGTTTGATTAGTATTTACTATTTTCATCAAGTGTAGGTATTTTTGCCTTTTGTTGTACCTATAGACTATATTAATTTTATGCTAATCTAGAAAAATTGAATTTTATTAAAAACAGAAAAATATATTTGCTAGAATTAATAATAATTTTGCTCTAATTGAATATGTGTTCTGTTAGTACTGGTTAATTTAGGCTATGAGATTGCCTACTGTTAGAAATGTATAAGCCTTTTAGCCAAAGCAGAGGTCACTAAATATTATTAGCGTGTTTGCTGTAACAAATTTTAGCTTTCCTTTAAGTGTTGTGTTATGGTCTACCTTTTAATTTTATGCTCTCCGTACATTATAGTGTAAATTAAATGTCTTTTTAATTGTCACCTCTAAATGAGTTTTATCTGTCATAGTTTTAGATTAGCATTCCCAGCGTAGTCTGAAAAAAACTGAGAGCGTAAAGTTGCTTTGACTGCTGTTGGACTGATTTGACTAGGGTGTTCATCTCTATAACTAAAACAAGCAGGGTAAAACCTAGTATTTTTTTAATAGCTGTTGATTTAATATTGATCATTTATGAATGCCATTTAGCATAATTCACTTTTTATGGCGGTCTTTGTTAATACAGATGCACATGAAGTATGTTAGTACTTCTCTTGATGGATGTTGCTTATCTTGGATGGATTTCACTAGCAAAGTCTTGGTGTGGGGAATTCAATTGCATAGGTCAAAATATAATTTTAGACCACTGTATGGCTCAGAGGGGAGGTACACTTACATCTCCAACATACACTTTGTGTATCCTCCCTGAACCAGATGTAATTCCCAGTCCCTCTGTTCAGTGCGGCTTTGGGTCTTCTCTTGTGTCTCTTCAGAGAACCACTTGTAACCCCATGGTGGAGGCACAGTCTTGTATAGCTGGGGCCTCAGGAGGAGTCCTCCTAGTGTAATACTGCTCCACACCTAGGGTGAACCAATTTAGGTCTTTAAGGCAAGAATATTTCTGATTTCAGTTGTACATTGCAGTACTATACTTTCAGCTCAAGGTGCTACCATGCAGAGTAGGTATTTTTTTCCGAACAGGAAAAGAATATTCTTACTGGCAGAATAGTGTGCTTGGGCAGCTTCCTTTTCTGAAATACTAGCTGCTGCCTTCATTACTGCACGCTTGGCTTGAACATTTGGACCTGTCCGTGGAAAGACCAGCAACTGTCTTGCCTTTTTTTGCATTCAGTTGTCGTCTTCTGTAGAGTACTCTGAAACCTGTCTGGTGGATTCTATTTGAGAACTGATAATTTGGAGGTTGCTTGAACAACCCCAAGAACAGCTATAGGATGTCTAGAAAACTAAATGAACCTGTACTGTTGAACACTGGCCTGGTTTTCGTAGTGGAAAAAAAAATGGAAGCATTAACATGTACTTACATGGACACACATGCGTGTGTGAGCACGCACATATGAAAACTTGATGGTATTTACAGTAAAAATCAATACGTAAAGGTCTGACACGTCACCTACTCCTGTGATCTCTGGTGGCTGGTTGTCTAGGCTGAGGAACACAGGTCAGAGTCTCCAAAAACAGCTGCTGAAAGCTAAGGCTCTTAAGTCCAAATGTTAGCACCTGAGAATGGTGGCCCGCATTAGAAGTATCGAACTTCTACAATTCACCTTCAGTAGGTACCTTCTACTTCTCAGTAGACATCTAGAAATGGACTGTTTTAGATAACTGCAGAATTTTAGTAACTTGAAAATGTAGCTGTGTTGGTGCCAGTATCTCACATTCTGGTGAGAAGCTAATGAGTTTTGCTCTCCTTGATTTGATTGGGAAGTACTCAGCTACCAATACAGGTTTCTCCTTGCACGTCCCCCTCTCTTCCCTGTAGCTCTGACATCCTTGCTCCTTGTTTGAGCAAGTCAGCCAGAGCAGTGAATGCCCCAGATACCACCTTTCCAATGGGGAGGCTCCTAACGGATGGAAACTGGCCAAGACTTTGGGTTTGCTGCCATCTCTGTTAGGTTGACTTTTCAGCAAAGAATTGTCTTTGCTAAAGAGAGTACTGTTGCTTATTAAGTATGCCAATTAAAAATGGATAATAAACAGGACAATAAAGCTAGAAAAAAATCACCCATTCAGCAAAAAGACAAGTCAAACAGGTAGTACTTTTGTTAGAACTTCACCTGAGACTTTCCCTGATCTCTGGCACGTTGCCTGCATGGGTCTGGCAGAGGTGTTAAGTAGGCAGTACTGATACTTTACCTTCTGCATCATGTGAAGCCTCCATTGCTGCCACCTCCTTCTCCTAACCCAGAAGTACCAGCTTGGTGTTCCCAGTTCTTTATTTGTATGCAACACTTCCATTTTAGAGACATCCCTCTGCTTAGCAGAAACACTGGGAGATGGTACTCGGGGCAAATTAGGCTGTGAACAAGCTAATCAAAAGGGGTTTGGCTCTTCGCTCTGGCAAACTTAACATTTTTAATGAGGCGTTAATGCAAACTGCAGGGGGTGGAAGAGGGGTGGTACTTGATCATGGAAATTGGTTATTTAATGCAGAAGCTTAAGGCTGTTGTCTTAGATTTCTTCAAGAGGTAAATACTGTAAGCAAGGGACTCCTTCTTAACCTGTGTGTGAAAATAGCACATAAAATCTTACTAGAATACATGGGTGTTTCCTGAACCAACTCTTAGTCCAGCTCATCCAGTGAATTCAGTGAGATTGAGATTTCATATCCTGTGAGATAAATGGATCTGAAGTTCTCCTTGGCTCAAATTATTGTGAGAGAGGACACTCCCACACACTTGTTGGTTGAGGAAACAATTTTTTCTCAGCAGTAGGGATGGAGCAGCAAAGCAGAGGCACACCTTCCCTGGGACTGCAGGGCAGAGCGGGGCACACCCGCCTACTGCTGCTCATCTCCGCATCATGCTGCTGCCCTGCTTCTGGGAGCCAGCGTCTGTGGCTGTTGCAGTGAGAGGAAACCCTCGGCAGTGCAGGGCATGAACACCTGGAGAAGGTGGTTTTTGCTTAGTTGCTCTCTTTTTTTGTTTGGTTTTTTTTGTTGTTGTTGGTTGGTTGGTTGGTTGGTTTTTTTCTTAAACAGCCAGCCCAAATTTTTGTATATTCCTGCTGTAGCCACTGAAGGACTCTGTAGTTGTTATTGTAGAGGTACAGGCATGCAGTACCCTCTCCTTAAAAATTTAATGTAGACAGATGTATTTTTTTTTCACTCTGTTCCTATCTGAGCAAAACTTAGGGGCATATCTTGTTACCTTCTGTGAGAGAAGGTTGAGAAAAGTCTCCTATTATCTGTAATAGTCTGGGAAAGCGTTTAGTGAGACAGTGCTACAAGAGGAGCAAAGATGGGAAAGTCATGGAGAAGGTAGACGAGATGAAAAGACATGGTAGAGGATAAAAAGAAAAAATAGAGGGCTACGCGGTTATGTAAATCACAGCTACGTGAAGAATAGTCATGTAGTTGTTTTGTATCTCTGTAATTGCATTACCTGTGTGGGCTACAAGATCTTCTTTTGAACACAAGTCTTAAACAAAAAGCCTGATGTTTTCTTGTGAATACCCAGAACCCCATTTCCTACACAAACAATATTCTCTAGCATATTTCTAAGGTTACTCTAGACTCCAGG
This sequence comes from Scopus umbretta, assembly GCA_013400535.1. Classification (NCBI taxonomy): domain Eukaryota; kingdom Metazoa; phylum Chordata; class Aves; order Pelecaniformes; family Scopidae; genus Scopus; species Scopus umbretta. The sequence continues at coordinate 7,618 of VZTL01064372.1, forward strand.
GGTGCTGACAACAAAAGGCTGGCCTTAAATCAGCAAGCCAAGCCTGGCTTCAGGACAGAGCCAGTACAAGCTCTGTCTGTACCATGTCAGATAGAAGCTGGTCACTGCAGGGCACCTATTCCAAAAACGCTTCCTGAGCATGGTAGGACTTCACCCTATACTGTTCCAATTCTTTGTTGGGGTTTGCAATGTTATCTTACTCCGTGTTGCTTTATAAATTGATATCTCTTGGCTAGTCAGGATACAAGTGGATGAAAAAATGTGTGTCACTTAACTCTCCATTTTTTTACTTCTGATATCATTTACCATAATTCATTCTTGTGGTTTGCTATTAAACCACCCTATTTCCAAATCACTTGGCACATTTCTGAAGATGTATCTCACAGGGATGCTGATACCTAGTTCCCTTAAGCTTGAAATTGCCTTAGAAGTGTTTAACCAAACAAATGGTTGGATTTTGTTAGTGCATGAATACTTCAAGATTTAATTGCTGCATGAAGTCTAAAGCACAGAGTGCTCTCTGTGAACTTGGAGCGGAGTACGGCAAGATCACACAGAATAAAATCTCCAGCTGGGGATGACTTGCTTTTATTGCAATAAGAGGAGGAAAAGGTTGTGTGTACCTTTATTCCTGTTGTCGTAGGACTGGGCTGGTACCAGCTCATCTGTGTGGCTGCTCATAGGTATGTTGGTTAATAACGGCTCAGAACCCTAAAACCTTAGTAAACGTCGCTGAGTAAAGTGCATCAGTATTCATACCTGTTTACCTTTAACCTGAGGTACGAGGAGGGCATGGTAAGATACGGCGATATCAGTTTTCTAATTGCTAGTCTTGCAAACCCACTCGGGGGAAGGGAGGGTTTTGTCCCGAGAACAGAACCTGGGGAGGATGTGTGTTGCAGGCGGGTGACAATCAGCACTGTGCCGGAGCGCGTTGCACCAGGAGGAAATCCATCTGGGTTTCACTGCAGTCATTGCTCTGCGGTGTTAACAACTGCAGAATAATAATATGTTTTTATAACTTATCGTGAGGAGATGAGTGTACACACCAAGCAGATCTGTAGAGCAGGAAGGTGACAGCTTTACGTGTTAGCTCGTGGGAGTAGCTGTAGGCTTCCCGAGAAATGCCTGCGAGAGCTTGTCTTTGGGTTGGGTTGGTGGTTAGATCATAACAATTCATACACATGGCTCAGATATCCCAAATAAAGTATTGCTTCCCATTGTGATATTGGCCATAATTTGCTTCATTGCATGGCAGTTTCAAATTATTTGGCAATAAAAGTGTCAGCAAGCCTATAAAAGTAAAACACATGCTTAGAAGAAGATGATGCTTTATTTTTAAAAAAATGGTATACAGTGACTTTATGAAGAAAAAACCATGGCCATTTATAGTCCACAGTTTTCAAATCTGAAGTGTTACGCGAAGTGTTTTGTGATGCTTCACAGTCAGAGGTTAAGAAAGCTATATCAAAATATATATTTTTTCTGGGCTTGAAAGCCAAAAATGTAATTATAAATTTGCATTTTGTGGTGCCAGTATTCTGTGAAAGTAACACAGCCATGTCTTACTCATCCGTATTGTTTCAAAGGGACGGGAGGGGAGAAGAGCTTTTGTGCATTATATTGTGTAGTGTTTCAGTTACAGTACTGACCTACAAGCCTGTATTCATTTTAAAATCAGCAGGACTTGAAATATTTTCTCCAAACTCCTGTCCTGGGTTCCTGCACAGGGAGCAGAACCCCAGTTTGGTTGGATACGGAAGGACGGCTGCCAGTGGCACCAAGGACCTGCCAGGGAAGGGCTAAGAAGCTCCTGTGAGGAGGGGCATGTCCAGCCGATCATTCTGCAAGGCTGTGGCATGTGACACAGGTTTCTGCTTTTTTTAGACTTGATACTGTTCTTTGCACAAAATCATTTTAAGTTGTGGTGTCAGACCTTTTCCCTGTGAAAGGAATGAAGTGCTCCCTAGTCATTTTTGAAGGTGTCTTCTAAAACAGATGCAGAAGGCAACTTTTTTTTTTTGGTGCTGTTGGCTAATATTGTATTAATGATATGTAAGCAAGTCATTCTGTCAGTAGAGCAACTGACAGGTTATCTGATTTTTCTCATAGTTCGCATTGTTCAGTTTTAGTTAATAATGTTTACAGTATTTTGCAATATGTTTAGGAGGAAAGATTATATATGTACACAGAACTGAAGCCTCCCTTAGGAGAGCTATGCCCATGTTTCCAAGGAGTTTGGAGTATTTTTGCTATGTGTCTTTTACTTGTGGTATAGCTTCTTACTGATTCTAGAAAACAAATTGAAACAGTAACATGGAACGTTTAGAGTGCTCAGGTCTTCTGCCTGTTAAATCTGCTTCATACACCATGCACTTTTCACCCTGAAATAAAGCCAGGTAGGTTTTCATTGCTTTTGCTCCAGACAAAATGATGCAAAACAAGATTAGCTTTTCTCTCGGAAGGTTTGAAAGAGATTGAGCTGTGCAGTAAAAGTCTTCATCAGCTTCAAGCTAAATCAGTGAGCACTTTGACATACAACCACGTGCCTCTCTCCGATCAGCGACACTCCTTCTCTGGCCACCTTCCCATCCAAGGCGCCTCAGAAACCTGACAACCTCAAACACATCATCTCTGCGTTTATTGAAATCAGCATTTAACAACTGCATCCTTGCTGAAAAAGGAGTGGGGAAAGGGTTGTTCTGGAATGAGATTTTTCTTCATTCAACAGAAAACTGAATTCACAGTTAAGTTTTGTAATAGACAACATATACAATCTGCTAGACATGTAGCACATTTCCCTTTTAGATAATAAAGTTTGAAGATACTTTGTTATATTATTGCATTGTTACTCTATATTAAATAGTTCTTAAAAGGTAAGCCATGTATCAAGATGCTTGTAATGCCTATTTTCATTTGTGCATTTAATTTGTTTAGATTGCTGCTACATTTGGTAACAGTCCAAATAACATTAAGTAGCTGTTTCTGTACTTGTAAGACTGCATTATCAGGCAGGTAATTTTGTACATGCAAGAATGTACTAAAATACATTAATAATACCTCTTTTACTAGCAGTTTACTAGCAGTTACCATCTAATTTCAGGGTAAAATAAATGTATTTTTCTAACGAACTGGGATTTAAAGAACCTGCTTTTAGAAACTTTTTCCAGTTAGTCAACAGGAGAGGATAGTAGTTCACATGCATTTTACTGAACTTAAATGTGCTTCACCACTTATTTTGCCTGGCAAGCAAAGATATGAAACTGGGATCTTCTCAAGCTCCCATTATTTCCTCAGGATAACTACAATATTTGGGCTATTTCCATGTCTTGGGCAACATTTTAACTAATGGATATGTTCCCAACTGAAGTTAAATGGAAGAGAATTCCCAGTAAGAGCCAAAATATCTCCCAAATGGACAGTTTGGTTTGGATGCTTTTTCACTGACGCGTACAGGCTGGATGGTGTGTTGTGCTCTGAGGTGGAATTTGAAAGATCATCTTCCCTCATGTCTCCTCTCATCTGGAAGCCAAGAAACCTGAACAAATGGTGCTTCCTAGCTTGTGAGCCTTGTTTTGGTACCATCAGCTTTGTGATTATTATTTTTTTTTCCATTACTCAGTGCTCCAGTAACTCGAAAAACTACTTAACAACCACCAAGTGATGAATGGGTTTGAGAAAATGCTGATAATTGTAAGCTTAAAGACATAGCTAAAATTTTGCCAGTGGTAAGTTCGGAATAACTATTCTCCCAGTAAAATATGGAAAGCATAGCAACTTCTAGTAGACACGGCCGGGAAGTTTGGAAGTTGTTGGTCACAGCTTTACTGTCACCATGCTGAATGGACACCTACGCTTCTAAATGCAACAGAATTAGGCCACAAAACTGCTGCAAATTCCACCAAGCACCATGACACTTGGTTTGTGATTTTAAAAGGGTTCAGTCTGGGATAGATTGAAAGATTTATAAGTAATCTGAAATCAGTATCTTGTTGGCACATTAGAGAACATAGCAGCTTCTTATATGAGTCTTAGTTGCTGCAACTAGTTTTCTGTATCCTTGGATTTTCTGTGTGTATCATTAGTTATTTTTAGAAGCGAATCTAACCATAAAATCAAAACTTAGGCAGTGTTGATAGGGTTTCTGATTTTGAGGTTTGGCTAGGCTGGTTTACAGTTGCTATGTTGCTGTCAAATCATGTTTTTTTTACCCTATGGGTCTGACGTTTGCTGTCTATTGTGTATCTTTTTTCAATTAGCAATTTTCTGTTTTGTCATGCCGTATTTCATATTTAGGTGAATGTATATACTGTTTGTAATTAGCTCTGCATGTACATACATAACTTTTCAGTTCTCTCTGCAGCATTCTCCTAAAGAGTTTGCTCCTGTAGCTTTAAGCCTTGAGCAGTTCTGCATCTGTAAACCCTGGGGTTTGTTCCTGAAGTTCCAGTCTTGCAAGTCTCTCTGCAGGTGAACCTTGCCCAGTTTGGGGAGGCTGGCGATGACTTCAGCAGGGCTTGCACTCAGTGCAAAGATTTGTTCACAGAGGAAATTGTAGGGTGGATTTTAAAATTTCTCAGACTAAATCTTCATGAGTATGTGTCTGTGTATGCAATGCAGCAAAAAGAGTTCCAAACCTGCTGAAATATTATTTAGCTTTATCATGATTGCCTTCATTTACTTGTAGTCCATTGCTTTCAGTGGCAGTTACGTTGGAAATGGTGAACATTTACAGCTGAGTGCTGTAGCACTTTTTGTGTTAGCTTATATTTATCTTTAACTACTCATGTATGTTGTCTGGGGACAGAGCTATGCTGCACATTTGTCCTAATTACTGGTGTAATTGAGACTCAATGGCAGAGAGGGTGCCCCAGTGGAGTGTCCTTCCTTCTGCTTGTCTTACCTGACCGACCCTGCTGTGAAGCAGAAGCAAGAGGAAGAGAACTCGAAGGTCTTCAAACACAGTGAAGGAAAATTATATTTCTTATGATGATAAGACTCTCATACAGTTGTTTGAGGTGGTTGGAAGAAGACTTAATTAGCAGATTTCAACCCTGATACATTGGCTAAGAGATCGGGAGGTCACACAAATACTGTGTGTCAAGACCAAAGTCTTACATGTAAAATGTGCCTTCTTGTAATCAATATATCATGAACTAGGGGTGTTATTTGCTCAAGTATTGTTTGGTCCAAATGGTTATTTGGTTATTTGCTGATTTTTGAGCCTGCTGAAACCAGTGCAGTGTCTTATCATGTAGACTCAAGAAGCATAGTATTGCAAATGTCTAACCTGGTTCTCAGGGACCCACTTGCTATTCTTGTAGATTGATTTCTGGCAGCTGAGCAATCAGTGGTGAATTATTGATTCATGTATAGAATAAATATGCTTCTCAAGGGGTAAACCAGTTTTTTTGTCCCCATAAAAGAAAGCACTTAATTTTTTTTTTTTTCTTCTACCTCTGACGCAGAAAACTGTACTAAATGTTCTTTTCTGGTTGGATCTTCCCATAATCCTTGTTTCTTTAATCCCTGTTAGGCAAGTTTGTCTTAAAGGGAAGTTTATATTGTGAACAGTGGCAGTCATCCTTTATTGGGGACATTTTATTTAAACCATCAGTTGTGTTTTGACACTCAGATACAAAAGGCCATAATTTAATTAACATTTCTCTGTTAAGTTTTGAGGTTAGACCCTTTATGTGGTGCTAGCATTTCTCAGGAAAGAAAAAACAGGCATGCTTTTTCTTCTGAGAAGAGGCCCTAGAAACTGGAATTGAAGAGCTTGAAGTGGATTCCTCATGTACTTTTTATCTTCCTTCATGCGTTCTCTCAGTGCTTCCATTCAGGACCAGTGAGTGCAGCCTGTAAGGGTGTCCATTGAAGCCATATGTTATGCAGATACCCTTCTGCTAGGAGATTCCAAGGGACAGTCATCTCATTTTACTTAGGAACAGCATTCAAGTGGTGATTATATGGCCAACTACCAAAATGCAGATGACTTGTAAGTGCAGAGCAAGAGAAATGTCTTCTGTTCTACTATTTCTTTGGAATTAAATTTTCATTTCTTCCCCCTCTGTTTCCTTTTCAGCCTGTTCGATATGGGAGGAGAGTATTACTGCTATGGCTCCGACATCACCTGCACCTTCCCTGCAAATGGAAAGTTCACTCCTGACCAGAGGGCTATCTATGAAGCAGTGCTGAAGTCATCGCGGGCTGTAATGAAAGCAGTCAAGCCAGGTAAAAGACCGGTACATGTCAGCAGGAATTGACAAGCTTGATGGGAGCGTTCAGGCTGTCAAGACAATTACGTTTGGATTTTAGAAAGTGTTGGAAAGGAACAAGATGACAAAATTAATTTCCATGTTTAAACAGCTCCTAGTGGAGGATGAAGGTAGGACACACAACATTTTCCATACAACACTTTTAAAAAAAAATAGCACATAACCGATTATTAGTAAGATTAAAAAGGAATTTTAATCTTCCACTTTTTTTTTTT
>VZTL01064372.1:14149-47356 GCA_013400535.1 Scopus umbretta
CTTGCCTTTTTTTTTTTTTTTTTAATTCCTTTAATCTCGTGGTGACAGTTGTTACTTTGGTGTGTGTTTACACTGGCAGCCATCTTTTCAGGAAGCTTGTACCAAATACTGAAGTCAGAGTTTAAGTGAACGTGTGTTGTGCTTCAGTTTGTTTCAAGCATTTTCTGTACTTTACATGTAAGCTCAATAGAAATCTTCTGTTGAAACAGAGGCTGGACTGTGCATATTTGGGATGGATATTCAATTAGCCTTAAAAAGCTTTAGAAAGCACTAGCTATTGAGTACTTCACTGTATGCCTTTAAACTGCAGGCAAGCTAATTTATCAAATTTACATTTTCATAGTTGAAACAACTGCCTGGCTTGATAAAAATCTTATTTTTCTTCAATTCTGCGTTCAGGGCAGCCAATAAATGCTTTCAGAGCTACCTGCTGCTTTGATTTTGAGTATTTCTCTCGTGAAGGTACTTGAGCGTTCTCAGTATTACTAATAGAACAGCTTTGAGAAAAATGTACTTAATGCACAAAGCACACTTATCCTTTAAATTTACCATATTAGCTTTCAATCATTGGGCCTTGAGTGCATGGGCTTTCTGGATTGCCAGTCAGAACATCTGTAATTTTCCTGTTACACAAGCTGGCAGCAGCACTGTTCATTTGAGCAGCTGGGAAAGGAGCAATAACACTTGAAGCTTATCTGCAATATGAGACTAGATATTTTGCCATTTTAATAACAGTGTGCATTCTCCATCATCTGCTGTTTCTCTCCTGAAGAATCTTGTTCCTGTTCCTCTTCATAGTTTGCTTTACATTTCAGTGCCGCCTTTAATTTCATGTAACATTTTTGGCAGTATTTCAGGCTAGTGTGTTGCGGACTATCTTTAGAACTTGAGAGCTAATATGATGCTGTACTCGGGATGGTGTAGAAAATTCCTCAGTTTACTTAACGCTTTATTTACAGTGGCAGAAAATAAGGACATGCTAAGTTAAGTATTTCTGAAAATTAGTTGCAAGGATCCTTTACTAGCCTTGGGAGTTTGAGATTTATAGACAGAGAAATCATTCTTAAGGTCTGGCAGAAGATGGGACAACTTTCTGTTCTCACTGTGCTTTAGTTGTCTTGCCTGATTAGAAGAATGGTGCAAATGCATTTATGCTCTTTATGAGACCAATAATAATGAATTTTCTGGCTACACACAGCAGGTTAAACACATGTTTTGTGGACTCGTTCATTGGTTTGGTTCATTTGATACCTCTGTGTAGTGAGATGCAGCCTGGACCTTTTGCACTGTGTTGAATTACAGACCTGGGTAGACTCCTACAACGTGGAAAAATTTTCACCGTCTGGAAAAGTCTGCTTTTTAGGTCCGTATGGCTTATACCGTAGTCCCTTTTGCAGCTTTTAACCCATCTGTCCACTAATGCAAAAAAAAAAAGACATTATTATTATATTTTCTTCTGGTGAACTCAAAAACACTCCAAAGGCCAAAGACTCTTTACTACTGAAATTGGTATGAAACACTTAAAATAGCTAGTTGGCAGAAAAGTATTTACAATGTCTGGAATGAATTTATAATGTTCGAAATATAGTTTGAACTGAAATGATGAGTTAAATTAGAGAGATCCTTTTTTATATACAATTTTAAATAATTTTTAAAATCAGATATTATTCAAATAGTTACTTAGTTATTTTGTTTCCAGTCACACTAAAGGGGACATAGGAGATAAGACATTTCTGTAACAGGCTTTCATAAATCCTTTTAAAGAAATGTATCTGCTTTATACCTTCCACCAGATTCCTTTCAAATGTTTTGGCTAGCTGTTTTAATTGAACATTGAGACAGACAGAAAAACTGCCATGTCAGGTACTGTTGGACTGCTAGCTGACAATGGCATTGGATCTCCTGGAAGGCTATTATTCCGCTGTAGAAAAAGAAGAAATAGAAACACTGACCTTCATAGCATGGTTAGCATCACATACGTCTCGGGCTGCTGAGAAACCCCAGAGCCCTGCGAAGGGGTGGATGCAGACTGCATGTATTGTTACTGCTGCCCAGAGAAAGCCGTTTCTGTGGGAGAGGCTGCAGCCCCCTTCGTCTCGTTGAACAAACCTAATTTGTTAGCTCATTGACTAAAACACCAGGATCTGCTCCTGGGGGAGTCGGGTACTGTCACAGAGGGGAGCAGGGAGGGATGATGTGAATTCAGCTCTCAAGTGTCTCTTCTCCCTGTCTGATGGCAAGTTAATACTTTAGGTCTCCAAAAAAGGAGGCAGAAAAGCTTGCAGGTTTAGAGGCGTTAAATATAAAAAGCAGTCCCATCATGTTTTAGTCAGATTTTCTGAATTATGGAGCCCTTGTTCATTTTGCTATTGTTTTTGTTTGTCTTCCATTTCCTGGGGTTCCTAAGATCAAAGACAGTCAAGTGACTTGTCTCACATGGCAGTAACCATACATGGAGCAGGCTGTGCAGAAAGACTGTATGCCGCAGAGTCAGCAGCCGTAGAAAATGGCATTTCTCTCCAGCTGCAGAATCGGGGCCTTCATTATGCCTTGTGGCAAAGGGTCACACGGGACATCTAGTTGTTGTCTTCAGAAGGTTAATGATTCCCAGAGTCTTTCTTGCTCTCATTGCAAGAGAGGGAGCAAGTACTTTAGGGAGCGTCACTAACCAAATACTGAGTTACATAACTATGTTTATGGAAGGACACGCGTTTGCTAGCCACCTTAAACATTTTATGTAGATGTATGTAGTTCAAAGATTTGCATTTCTTTTTTGAATTTGGCTCTCATATGAACCTAATTGACTCTCGAGTGAAGTTACTTTCTGAGAGATAATAGACCTCCTAATACATTTCGTTTTTACTTCTATATACAAACAGTTGTTGTCATTTTAAAAATACATTGTATTTTATTGTAGCAAAGCATTCATCTGACTACATCATGTGCACAGTCCAAACATGCAGACAGCTCAAATCATGTATGTGAGTCTCCCTACCTTGCAACTGAAAGAACAGAATTCCTTCTGCAAGCCAAATAATATATTCTGAATGTTAAGAAACACTCTCTGTGGGCTTATAGCCCAAGTCCAGTGCAGTCGTCCTAACTCCTGCCACAAACCAAATCTGTTTAAAATAAACAGGGAGAAAGACATATTCAGTCTTGCATAAGCAGCATTTTTGAAACTACTGAACATGGATCTCATATATGAAGACAGCGATGCTTGTCGCTGAAGCGAGTCAAAAAGGCGTGTTTGTGTGGCACTGGGATAATTGTCTCTCTCCTACAAAGTCAGGCTCATGATCCAAAATGTCAGAAAGGAATGTTGCCTTTCTACTTAGGGGATATTCTTAACAAATCCATCTGGGTTAAATTTACTCTTCCACAGAACTAAAATACAGGGGCAGATGTGCAGAATATTGACACTTCCATTCACTTCGGTGGCTGAGGCATCATCTGCTTCTTTCTCAGAACAGTGATTTGAGAAATAATTTGTCTTTACATAGATACTCTACATAAAAAGAATTGTTGAAAAAGAGTGAAATTGTAAAGCCACACATTCCAGACTCAGAATATTCCAGAAGTTAGTGTCCTAATTTGTCTCACTTCTGCATTGTTTTTTAATCTCATTAGATTTATTAAATTGGTTGAGGTACATTAGGTGCACTCCTGGAGCACATCTCCCAGTTCACCTTCATCTGAAATTAATTCAGCTCATGCACTTCAAAACTCCATGTGTAAACCAAAACACAGAAAGTGGGGACAACCAAGAAATTTAACCTCCAAGGATGATTGGAATGAAAATCTTCTTTTAGATACATCCATTGTTTCTCCCTCTGCTATCTTTGTGAAATGCGTATAGCAAAAAGAGCTGAGCTAATGAGCAGCTATTCAGTAATTCATTTTAACCTTTTGTTCCATGCATGGTCGAGAGCTGTTTATTGCCTACTGTTCAAAACCTGCTCAGAATCTAGAATTATTAACGTCCTCACCAGTTTTTCTCAGAGTGTTCGTCATAACAGAACTCAAGTGCTTGGCAGGCAGTAAGTTTTATCCCACCTCGTCTCAGCGATGTGAAAGTGTGCAGCAGTCCCCCCCTTCTGCAGGCAGTGGCAGACAAGCTGGAGAAGCTAGTGTAAAAACTATTGACTCATTTGGGATTCCAAGATTGAAATTCATCAGACTCGAGGTTGTTTTTTTTTTTATGGGAGTTGAACATTGTTCTTGGTCAGACCTCAGCTGTTCTGACCTCTGTTACAGCTGTGAGTGCCCAGCCTTTCTGCAAATCAGACTCCAGATTGTCAAGCCAGACACTGGTAAAATGAAAGAAAATCATTAATGAACAAACATAAAATAAATAAATAAAAATTAAAAATTGTGTTTGAAGCAAGTTGCCTAGCATTCTGCTGGGAGTAGGAGTCTGAGGCAAGAACAGTTGCTAATTCCTAGAGGCAACATTCAGGTGTGCTTTCCATGCTTGCTTTCTTGTGAAGTCTCTTGTTTCTTTTCCTGCATGCTTTGAGGTTTTGCAACAGATGGAAGACGAGTTATGTGAGGAACAGATATTTGTAGTGGTCGAGCAGAAGCTGTGCTTGCCTTGGAGTTAGAGTCTTCTGGAAATAAGGTAGCCCTAGGACTAAATGAACTTGGGACTTCCTGTGAATTGGCATCTTGTCGTTGGTAGAAAGCTTTGGTTGGTCTGATGGAAGCTTTTCCACTGGACTGAGGTACTTCTCAGTCTCTCCTCCATGTGAATTCTGTTTGTAGTAATGCATGAATGGATGTTGCGGTTTTGCTTGCATCAGGTCTTCTGTCGTTTAGTCAGCTGCCTCCATTACAAGACGTAGCACTGGGTCTATTCCTCTGGTGAATGTCACTGAAGATCTCCAAAAGGTTTTAAAAGCTTTATTGTAGGACTGAAAAAAGCAGCATCATCAAAAAGGCCTTGCTGCTACTGAAAGCTCATCTAAAGGAGTAGATGGTCAGGTAACTAAACGACTGGACCATAACATGTCAGAACCGAGGGTCCAAGCAAAGCTCGTGCAGACAGTATCAGTTGATATTGCCTCTCTGGAGTCCTCGGTGCTGTAACCATAAACTGCTTTTAGTGTAGCTCTCCCCAACCCCTGTAATTGCCCAGGCTTAAAAAATCGAACTGTGGCAGAAGAAAAAGTATTGTTTAGCACAAGATCAGTAGGCATAAGGCTACATAGTGTAATGGTTAATGGCAGGGTGTGAGGTCTCGACTCTAATGTCTGTAGTACCTCCAGTGGACAACCATCATGATAGCAGTTGAAAACCTGAACTGCAGGGGTAGATTAGACCCTTTTGTGAGCAAATTTGACATGTTTGTTGATAGTGGAAAGATCTGAAGAACTTGAAAGGGCACATGTGCATTGTTCCCAAATCCTGTCTTCATGCTTTATCCCAGTCGCGTAAGTTAGATCCAGTGTCAATGTAATAGCTTTATTAACCATCATTTGTCATAAGTTGCACCTGGGAGACCAGCATTGCTTGTTCTTTGTCAGTAATATAAATCTGTTTGAAGAAATGTGTAAAATAATTGGTTTTGCTGAAAGTACCTCTCTGAAACTTCTAGAAAAGAACTTGTTGAAGAAACATGATATAGCTTTGAAGTTAACCCTACTCTGAGCCAGGGTTTGGACCAGATACCCTCCTGACATCCCTTCTAACCTAAATCACTCCATGACTCTAAATCTGTTCTGAAACATGCAAATGAAAATGTCAGTGATGTAAGAAAAAGAGATGTTGATGAGAATCAATGCCTGTGTGCTCAACTCTAGCTCTTAACAGGACAGGTAGTACTTTGCAAGCCAACGGATAGTGATATGTGCTTCAGTTTCTGCATATGAAGCACATTCATACTTAACGCAGGTTTGAGTATCACTCTGTTCTCATATAGATGCTTTACTCTCCGGTGATACATATGAGTCCAATAGTTTTTGGGAAGTTACTGTGGAGTAGCTTCTTTTTTATTCTTTAGTAAACGACTGTGTATTTATACCATGTCCAGCCTCTTGAGTGATTTCTGCTATTTATTCTTTGGATTATTATCTTGAGCATTTAGAGACTATTAACAGAGTTCTGTAAATTTAATTCTTAGTTGATGAGGACAGTATGGTTTCTACATGTAGAAAGTTTCTATATACAGTTTCTATTTATAGAAACATTGAAGTTTCTCAAATATATTAAATCCGCTACTGTGTTGAGAAGAAATAAAAAGGAAGTATGCTTATCTTTAAGCTTTCCAATTAAAGCTATTTTGGATTAATGCACTAGATCATAAACAGAGTCTTTAAGATTAATGAGCTAAATATTGGAGCAATCACATACTTTCCATTTTCATCCCTTCGCAATTGCACACTGGGACCTCCGAACATTCCTCCCTGTCTTCTCTGCAGAGTAATGGAAAGTCACAGGAGAAGGGGGAAGAAAGGGAGCTTGTGGTACTTAGCATTCCTACTGCAAAGCTTGTGTAAGTTTAAAGAAATGAACAGAAGTTTTTTCAATCTTTAAGTTCTACACATTAGTATTTGGGGAGAGAGGGAGAAAGAATTAAAACACCTCGATCAGTAAGGTCTATTGTCCTAAATTCCAGTTTTAAAATAAGATCTCTTTGTCTAGCAAACTGCTCCCAAGGAACAGTTGAGTAAGGCCAGGTTGGCAGCCACTCAATTCCCTATCTCTACATTTATATGATTTAAAAAGCTTGTATATCCAACGTCCGCATTGAACCGAAATTGCATTCAGACATTAGCTGTGCAGCTGGGAATATTTGCTGATTGATGTTTGTTTGTTTGAATAAAATGAAAAATAAAAAATAGTTCCAAATATGTACAGAAGTTGTTGTTCACCAAGTCAGTTTATGTGCAGTGTGAAAGCTTTCCTTCTCGGGACGCTGATGTTACTATAGGTTCTCCCTATATAGGACTTGTATCTGTATTTTTTCAAGTTGGAGCTCATCTCAGGAGTATATGCATATCCCCAAGTCCTGCATTTTACTATCCAAGAAAGTGAGTATCATGTTGCCTCTGGCTTTCAGGCTTTGCTTTTCTGATAAATGCTGTTGAGGAACATCTTGGAAGAAATCTCTGTCCCATGACTAACATCTCTGATAATGGAAGATGGAGATTTCTCCATATCGGGGCTGGAAGATTCCTTGCCTGTTTATAGCTTTCCCAGAACTCAAGTTTCACATAAAGACATCGGGTCTTTAAGCTCTTCAGTCCTTTCTTTCATGATCAAAGATCAGCCATTGCAGATTTCACTGATGCCAGGATTGCCATATAGTCTTTGAGCAAGAAAATACAGTCAAGTACACTTCAAACCATTCAAAACCAAGTACAACCAAAACCATTTCAGGCAAATAAGTAAACCCATGTGTCAAGCAAGTAAAACCCTTTATTAATAATGTGGATATCAGCTGATCCTTAGAGCCAACTAGGAATGGGTCCCCTTTTGCTGCAGGTGCTGAATAAATGCAAAGAAGTAGTTCCCAAAAGACTAGGGTCTTTTGAGGTAAAGAGGCCAAGGGGAGAGTGTTGGAGCAAACAGCCAGTGAGCGCAGGCCAGCAGCTGTCTGGCTTGCACTACAGAAAGTTCTCGGTAGCTGATGGTCCCTCCTCTGTCCCTGCTCCAGCTGCCTCACTGGGTCGAGTCTTGCGTTTTGCAGTTGAGAAGGAGTGTTTGAAGGTGTTTCACTCAAGTTAGCAGTAACCTTTCCACTCTGTCATTTCTTTTTCGTGTTCAGTAGACTTAGGGCCAAACTGTGTGAGGTGCAGAATGATTCAGAAAAAGGCATTAGACCCTCTGTACGTCCGACTCTGAGGCCTTCCTTTAAAGACCAGGAGAAAAGGTCCTTGGGAGTTCGCTAGGATGAAACATGACAACTCCATGGTGTGCCACCTGCCATACACAACCTTAAAACCAGGTTCAGCGTGTCAGTATTTAGCTGCTGCTGCAGTTGTGCCCAGAGTTTGAGTGTTGGCTGCTCCTCTTTCTGCTTTCCCCTTGGTGGCAGAGGACCAAAGAAAGCCTTGTGTATTTGTAGGTGCAGGATACTAAACAAAGTTAATCCCACCTGGTCTTGATCTTTGTCTTCTGGGCAGCTGTAACTGCACAAGTGTTGAGCTGCTATGTGAAACCCTCTGCCCACTTTTTGTGCCTTTCTCCTGATTTCTTCAATTTTCATTCATTGGTCTAGCTTCCTAACCACTTTGCAATGGCGGGGCCCACCTTAGCTAGTTTCCCCATGTACATCCTTCCAAGGAATGTTGTAAATTAAAAGGACAAACCAAAGCAGCCACTTTATTTTCCAGTGTTTTGCCTCTTCTCTGTTTGCCTGCTGCTAAAGGATTCAAGAATTAAGCTCACAGAGGTAGATATAAGCCCAGGGACTTTAGAGGGCAAATGGTCTGTATTTTTGTACAGCAGAATGTAAACTTTAGATGGTGCACACCCTTGAAAACATTTTAGTATCTAAATACTGAGGCACGGTTCTTTCGGTGAGACCGTCAAGAGAAGGTAGGTTCAGTGAACAAGTACTGGTTTCAAAAATAACCTGTTTTATACAACAGAAAATGCTGTGATTTTAATTCAAAGTAGCAGTATGATTCCCTGTTCTATGTTCTAATAACATGTCTGTAACAAAAAAAGAATAGTGGAGAATTTAGCTCAGGTAGCTAAATCCCTGGTACTAAGACCAGGGATTATAATAACCCAAATTAATTAAAGAATTGTTTAATTGCAAACTAATAGCTAGGGTATTTGACATAGCAGATCGTATTACTGGCAGTTGTTTCTGTTACTAAGTTGAGCAAAGTTGTGTGTAGAAACATATGCAAATTTGAAATTTGCAAATTCACAGACTACTACTACTTTTTGTCCATGACAGTTCTGTAACTTCTTCAGAACTCAGATTTTTGTTTGCTACTATTTTGAATACTGTTTTAGAGTAATTCTTACTATATTCACCTAGGATTAAAGTTTATTATACCTAAAGAAATTAATTGTAACTGTTGCTAATATTTATTCCTTCCAAGTACAAGGTTCTCATTCACATGCGGTGGGCGTTTTTTGCACACAAGTCATTTGAGTTTTATTTTGTGTAGTCCAGAGTTGTACTTAGTAGAACACCATGTAGGCACACTTGTCTGCTGTGCTGTGTAAGAACAGTAGCTAATTTTGATGATTTTTTTTAGAAAGAATTTGGATTGTAAACTGGACCTTTTGACAATAGCACAACAGGGCAGGATGTGAGAGCGCAATCTATTTTACAGTTTGTGTAATTTCAAAATGCCCATATGAATTATTGCCACTCAAATTGTCATATTTTAGGCAAAGTGCTGCTGATCATTATTAATCTGCTGTAATACCTGAAGCAAAACAATTATTCTCAGAAATAAAACATTAATGACAGAAGTTGAAAATTTTATACCAATTTCCCTGAAGAACAAATGCTTTCAGGGCATGTTGTAACCGGTACTTGATATTCACAAATCCTGCTGAACGACACTGCAGTATTATTTTTCCCCTCTTGCAGTTAAGAACGTGTTATTGTGTTAAAGACAGATTGGAAAGTAAATCTTGTCAATATATGCTTTTAAAAGCTATTTGTAGTCTGCTCTTTCTCTTCTTTACTGAATAGAGTTGGCTGTATTTTTCTTGCTAGCATTAATGTTCATAAATAAGTTTTTTGAACTTTGAACACTAGCTCTCTGAGATTGACCCAGAAAAGGCAGTATAGCTTTCTGTGGTTAATGTCGCTTTTGGCAGTATAAATGGTTAAAGCATCAGTCACCACTTAGGAAATAAAAGCTGAAGGAACTAAAGGATGCACAGACAATGCTGACAATCAAGTTGTCATTCTTGATTCTTGCAGGAAATCGTTAAATAAAAACAGTGTAATTGATTACTGGAGATCTCATTGTTGGACGTGTAACATAAATTTGCCCAGAATAGCAGTAACCTATGGCAAGAGGTGAAAGGAAAAGGCAGTATCTTCTGTCAAATTCAGCAGACTCTCCAGTCCCTCTGTGCAAGCAGCAATCTGTTGAAATGCAACATTTCAGACTGTGAGTCTCGCTGCAAACCTTCTGGGAGCTGCTCTTCCCCGCTTGTGACTAACGCGCAGGAGCTGACCCATGCATACAGTGACCACTGCAATGTTAGGAAGACTAAAATAACACTGAGTTATTTCCAAGTGTATAAAACCAGGCACTTTAAAACAGTTGGGCCTTTCTGTCCTGAAGTCCCTTTTGCGTGGAGGTCTCTGAGCGGCCCTTTGGGGGGCAGTGTCTGCAGGAGCTGCCATGGTTCGGGGGCAAACCTGCGGCTTCTGCAGCCCGGCTGCACACGTGGGTTTTACCACTATTTGCAGTCGTTCTTCAAAGCTGCTGCTTGTACAAAGCAAATACATTTAAAAGTCTTTACAGACTTAGAGCCTGAAGTGGCTGCAGTTTTTTAGCCCTTCTCTGGTGAATGTTTTTTGGTTTAAGGCTATTTAAAAAAAAATCCTTTTTTTTCCTAATTGTAGCAGCTTGTAATATTGTAACATTGTACAATTCTGATTTTAACAGTGACTTTGGGGGAAATAACCAGCTTTTACATGGTCTGATGTGCATGGATTTTCCCCTGGTTTGGTATTGAGGAAATGCACTCGTTCTACATTGTAATTTGAGTTGAAGTACAAAGTTCGTGAGTCCTTCGATCTTGACACTGCATCAGCTGTAGCTGTCAGAGTGCAAACCTGCTAGACATAGATTATGCTGTTTGCCCTGAATCTTATCTAAACAGTGTCTTTTCTAAACTTCAAATATTGATAAGTTTCCACACCGCAATCACTCCCTCCAAGCACTTCCCTCCTTCCCCCAATCTTTTTTTCTCTTATTTTCAGCATACACCTGTTTGTAAGGAATGTGCAGTAAAATTCATAGTGTCTGCCAGCACTGCTCAGTCCCAATGCTATATCTTTCCAGACATGGAAAAAATCCCTTCTTTTGCTCCATCTATTCAAATTGCCTTTCTTAAGGTTTCAGCGTGGCAGACTGTATCTTGCTGTTGCTTCTGACATGTTACAGACCATCGTATGCAGGGTTTATAATGGGGAGGATGAGTTTATCACTAAAACTAATGTGGTACTGATGCAAAAGAAATACCGCAATACAGCTGAAACGCACAACGCTATTCAGCCTTTTGAAGAAGAGATCTGAATTTTGGAGGTGATGGGGAGTCATCTCTGTTACCCTTTGGTAACTCCTGCTCATGTCAGGCAATGCATCTTACGGGGGGACGGAGGGATGGTTTTTGAAGGAGGCCATCCTCCTTTGGAGCTGTGGCACTGGGACTCATGGCACAGGGCAGTCTAGTAATCCCTGCAGTCAGTACTGCAGGTATCTGACACTGCAGCAGATTCAGTATAGTTCCCATCACCTTTCTAGGATGGGAAAGTTAAGACTGTTCTCATCATATGGCAGCCAGTTGCAGCCATGCCACCCCTGTAAAGTACAGCCTAAAATTGCATCCCTGAATTAGGCGTCTATATAGCCATCTAATGCTGACTCTGTGAGGCTTACAGGTCGTTATCCACACAGTATATGAAGCTTTGAACAGCTTCACTGCTGCTCAGACGTTGTCAGTGTTTGAGTACAGCATTTTGGTTTCTCACTCTCTGATTCCTCGCCCCATTGCAGTGTTGCCTTAACTGCAATGGTGCTACAAGAAACCAAGCTCAAAAACTGAGTAACTACTGAATATTTCACCTAGTGGACCAAAAGGAAAGCATGAGAATCAGAAATACAACAAATTATTCTCTAGCACCCAAATGAAGAGGAAATAAATAATTGGTTTTAGTATTTAAATG
The DNA here is from genome assembly GCA_013400535.1 of Scopus umbretta. Classification (NCBI taxonomy): domain Eukaryota; kingdom Metazoa; phylum Chordata; class Aves; order Pelecaniformes; family Scopidae; genus Scopus; species Scopus umbretta. The sequence goes on from VZTL01064372.1 coordinate 26,028, forward strand.
ATGTTTTAGTTTGGTTTTTTTTTTTTTAACTGGGTTTGATTGGAATTTTTAAAGACCTATTGTTTTATGTCTAATATGGTCACTGTGTGTTGGCAGATTTTAATCTGTTCCAGTGGTTTGCTGGCAGGATAGGGATTGCGTGTTATGTCTGCATTTCAGTGGCACTGCCAGGGGACATTGGGCCTTTTGCCCTTGTCTGTGGACACTCAGAAATCAAATGTAACTTAACCTTAGCACAATTTGGGGAGAAGTTACTACAACCTTGCCATGCTCATTTTTTTTTAGTAAGATTGTGACATCTGTGCTGGCAAAAAAACGCCACCCTACAACAACAAAAAACCCCTGCTAAATCATTTGTGGTTTAATCATTGTCACATTACAACCACAAAGTACCCTAAGTAGCAGCCAAAAAAATCCTGTTAGGCCTTTTCAGAGCACTTTCCGACCAAAGTGGCTAAATACCACGCAGTAATTCTAAATAGCTCTTGTGTGCTGTTTCTACTTTACATTCTCAAATAGCTTCTAATAAAACGTCAGAAAATAATCACTGTAATGAAAATACCAGTGAGTTAACAGCAACCGAGGAACAGTTTATAGTGCAGTGTGTTGTAACAACTCATCTTTTTAATTTTACTGTTTAAAAAGTTATGGTATGTTTGTTAAGAGATGGGGAATGCTTTTGACTTCTGGTTTCACATTTTATATATTTATATTATATTTTTATATATTTTAATGTTATATATATTTCATATTTTATTATAAATATAGATAATTAGGAAATATTGTCAAGGCAGTAAGACAATACCTATTTAATCTTTTTCTTTTCTGTCACACTAGTATCTCAGAATATCAGGTAACATTCAGATTGATGGGAATAAATAAATAAATAAGGTTTAANGATTGGAATTTTTAAAGACCTATTGTTTTATGTCTAATATGGTCACTGTGTGTTGGCAGATTTTAATCTGTTCCAGTGGTTTGCTGGCAGGATAGGGATTGCGTGTTATGTCTGCATTTCAGTGGCACTGCCAGGGGACATTGGGCCTTTTGCCCTTGTCTGTGGACACTCAGAAATCAAATGTAACTTAACCTTAGCACAATTTGGGGAGAAGTTACTACAACCTTGCCATGCTCATTTTTTTTTAGTAAGATTGTGACATCTGTGCTGGCAAAAAAACGCCACCCTACAACAACAAAAAACCCCTGCTAAATCATTTGTGGTTTAATCATTGTCACATTACAACCACAAAGTACCCTAAGTAGCAGCCAAAAAAATCCTGTTAGGCCTTTTCAGAGCACTTTCCGACCAAAGTGGCTAAATACCACGCAGTAATTCTAAATAGCTCTTGTGTGCTGTTTCTACTTTACATTCTCAAATAGCTTCTAATAAAACGTCAGAAAATAATCACTGTAATGAAAATACCAGTGAGTTAACAGCAACCGAGGAACAGTTTATAGTGCAGTGTGTTGTAACAACTCATCTTTTTAATTTTACTGTTTAAAAAGTTATGGTATGTTTGTTAAGAGATGGGGAATGCTTTTGACTTCTGGTTTCACATTTTATATATTTATATTATATTTTTATATATTTTAATGTTATATATATTTCATATTTTATTATAAATATAGATAATTAGGAAATATTGTCAAGGCAGTAAGACAATACCTATTTAATCTTTTTCTTTTCTGTCACACTAGTATCTCAGAATATCAGGTAACATTCAGATTGATGGGAATAAATAAATAAATAAGGTTTAAAAAAAACCCTTGTAGTAAGCTTAATGCCTTAAGTTTGCCGTTTTTACACACAGTACCTCACATGTCTGCAAACCTCTGCTATACTGTTAGCATGGTATCTGAAAACTAATAGCCTGTGTAGTTACATGTTGTTTAATTAATCCATGATCTGTCACATTTCATTATTGGACATATCCACTGTCTGGTCATTTCTGTGTAGTTCACTTTGTATCTCAAGGGATCTCAAACGCTTTCGTTCGTGTAAAAGGTGCTTTTTGTCCTGGCCTCTCGCCCGAGCACATGCTGCATGGCAGGTAACGATCGCAACCTAATGAGCCGTGGTAACTGAGCTTTCCTGGGGAGCCAGTTGCTGGTTCAGTGACCTGTATTACCCAGTATCTCGTTTGGCAGAGAATTAAGAGTGGAGCAGACACATCATCAGCAGATTTTCCTGAGTGCAGACTCATTTTGGTACAAGCTGTCAAAGTCCAAGGACCCTCCAATCTAGCTTTCTAAACCTCATCTGTCAGTGGAGTATAATTGGTTTATAAATTGGCTTAAAGATAATAACGGAACTAACCTTTTTACACAAAAAGCATGTCTGCAACTATGATAAACTTCTCAAAAGCTTAAAATAATAGTCCTGAATAATGTATCAGTGAAACATCCTAGTGGGTGATTGGTGGTGGGGGTGTTGCAAAACAGTCAGCCATTGCAGTAGCTCACATAACTGATGTTAGAACCACTTCTGTGGAAGTTGTTTTATTGTGGTTTTTAGTTGTTTTTTAACTGCTTTGTCTCTCTACAAGAATGCTGATACGGTGTTTGACTTCCACTGCATCAGCTTGCGGGAGGTAACAGAGCTCTCCACCGGACCACAGTCAGTCCAAAAAACTGAAATGCCTGAACTTCAAGTAACCTCCGTGAATTAAGGGTTCTTTGTACGAAATGTTGTTCATTCAGTTTTGTTTCATTGGTTGTTTTTCTTCAGGTGTGCAAATGCTGTCCTGTTGGGCAGATTGTTCCCTGGTTGTGTGCAGAGAGGCTTCTTTATTATCATTTTCTTTGTTTTAACGTGCTAAAGCGATCCACATGTAGATGTGCACACAGACACCTGAACAGAATGTGCACATCTCTGTGCTTTAACACAGGGTTTCACATATCCTCTACTGCAAGTCCTTCTGGCACATCCGGATCACTGAATTGCACATCATGTGAGAGTACCAAAAATTCTGTTCTTGGCTTTCCTAGTCAAGTTAGCTGTGATGTTTAATTTGTCCTTCTTTCTCTGCTTCTCGCAATTATTGGAAGTTCAGTAGAACTTGCGAAAAATAGATTCGCAGAATTTGAGGACTTTTCTTCTTAGGGTATACTTACTAGTTAACTTAAATGACAACTGAGTGCAGACATGCCAGCCAGTCCAAGGGATAGGAGGCTTGCATAGGCCATTGCATTATAAAAATTCCAATTGCCAGATAAACCTGGTGCAATTTTAGGTTTAAAATACGTTTGAGGAGTTGTATATCTCTGTTTGCTGTATGGTAAATGTGTACAACGTGAATATACTTTATGTATAAAATATGCTAAGAGATCTTGCTTGGATTAGAATGGCTTTCTTCTTCAGTAGATTGTATTCTGTACTTTTAAGTGATTGCCTTATTACTGTAAAGTAGTTGTTTCTCTTAACAAAGTTAATGTTTTTGAGATTATAAGGGTACTAGGAAATGTTTGAAGACTTGCATTTAGATCCTGTTTCTTTGTCAAATTGCCTATTTTAAAAAAGGGGGGGAAACATGTTTGTACCCTGTTATTAAAGTTTATTCCTAGCATGATGGGAATCAGCTCATATCAAACAAGACAAAGATACCACCATTTATTTTTTAAAGTGAAGACCCGTCAGGTCACTCCACTTAGTTCACTGTCTCTAAGTCAGCTCAAAAATGTCCTCATATTTTGTCTTAGCACACTAGTAATAGTCTGTGTATGTATGACTATTATACAATGCTTGTAGGTTAAGTGATTTGGAGGGGGATGCAAAATACCACCACACTGTAGTCATAGTAGAATGAAATGTGAAGCCAGACAATAGAATAGAAAATGCAATCTATCTATGAACATTTTTTTTTAATTAAGACTATTAGAACACCTATTTACTTGTAAAACAAGATTTGTACTATTTAGCAGGGCACCTCCAGCAGTAGTTTAATTTCCCTCCAGCCAGAGTTGTCCCAGTGCTATCTGCAGCTTCTGCAGTGTGCATGAGAGTGCTGGAGCTGAAGTGTTTCCCACCTCTGGCAAAACTGATGGCACGGGCTAGGAGATAAGGGTGGTCCAGACTTGTTTTGCTGGGCTCTGTCCGAAGCACTGCCTTTGTTCCAAGAGAGAGCCCAAAGCTGCAGATTTTCCATCCAGCCTCATTATTTGTTTCACAGTGGAGTTTTTTGTCTTCCTCAGTCTCTAATGAAATAGATAAGGTGAATAAAAACCAAAACAGATAGAGAACGCTGAGCGCTGGGTGAGAGGAGGAGGGGGAAAAGAGTCATGGTTTTTTTCAGTAAGAGAAAAAGAAAAAAGTAGAGGGGAGGGAAGAAGGGGCTTTAACGGATTTGCTCAGTGCCCAGAAATACTCAGGATTTACAGCCACAGCAATATTTTCAGTTAGGGCAGTAGTGGCATACATTTGCTGTATTAAACTTCTGCAGACAAATGGATGATATGTGTTTGTGGTGCTCTCATTTCTGATCAGTTTAATCCTTGTATCTCTTCCTTACTTTGATAAAGGTCGTTGTATCTCTGAGTGGAGTCTGTGGGTTTGGACTCAGATGAACAGTGCCAGCACAGCTGTAGAGGGAAGCTATATTGCAAACAGCAGACACCTCATCCTCAGTTCTTCTCTCAGGCACTTCATCTTAAGTTGATTCAGAGCATCTGGGATATGCTTGTGTTTTGTCTTATAGCAACGGAGTTCTGACCTTCACTTATATCAAAAGAGGATGAGGCTTCAAGTAGTTGACCAGGGTCAGACATTACATGTGGCTTTGCAGTAATGGGGATGAAAATAGAAGACTTATAGTAATACTCAGCGAAGAAATCATGGGAGAGATCTCGAAAGAATATCTAGTGTCTCCAGAAAGAATATTAAAAAACTGTTAGCGCAGTTAGGGTTGACGGCAAAGTGCAGAAGCTGAACTGGGAGTTACACACAGAAATTCTGTATTCCCACAACTACAAAATAAGCAGGAAACCAACTATGATTCAGTTATACTTTCAGTTTGATATCAGTAATATAAGTGTGTTAGACTGCAGTGATTTCAATTTATCATGCAAGAAATTGGAGCCTATTGTGACATAGCTGTGAAACAGAGAAATCTAGAGAAGTAAAAATTGCAATACAATCAATGTTTAAAAGAATAAATTCTTGTATAATTACGTTGAACATTGTTGTCAAAGAACAACTGGTTATAGCTGTATTAATTCTTACTGAAGGAAAAATATAAATTCCTTTTTAAAGGAGGGAGAACACAAAAATAGCACATTTTGAACAGGAAGACTGCACATGTTTTGTGGAAGAGCATCACGCACTTGGGCGTTGTTGGCTTTTGTGAGGAAACAGCAACCGAGAGTTTGTCCAGCATATTGTGCCGCACACCTCTGTCTTGCGTTCTTCCTTGGGCAAAGAAGGTGCTTCTTCAGCTGCATGCAACAGGCTAAAAAGTTTGATCTCTCAGTAATCTGGTGGGGATAAGGAGGCTGCCTGGTAACTAACTCACGTGCTGAGCTGATAAATGGGAACATAAAGGTGCATCAGTTTCTCTGTGGACCACGTGCAAGACGGAGCAGTTGCTCCGCAGTTTGTTTCTGACCTTTATATCAGAGCCATATAAGACAACTGAATTTTATTTAAGCACTCCCATAAGGTGATTTGATTTCAGCCTTTGAAGCCTCAGTACTTTCAGCAAAAAGTGCTAATGTAATTATGATATGACATTCATGTTCACAAGACACTAGAGCTGCATGTTTAACTGGATTAAAGCAAATGGAACTTGATGGGGTTTTGGCCTTAAAAATTGCTCATTTTTTAATTTATTTTATCATGCCAAAGTTGAACAAGGAAAATATTCTTCTACTGTACCTTAGCCCTAGTTGTCTTGACTCTGCAACGGCTCTGTTGATGATGACTCAAAGCCATGGTGAACTAATTAAGACAGTACTGTGTTACTAACAAAAGAGCTGCTTTCTTCCTCCCTCCTCCCCCCAGCACTTTGTCAAACAAAATTGTATCCTATACCAAAATAATAGAAATGTAATGTATCCTGGCACTCTGTCTCTAGTCAACCAACAGTATTTTGTAATGCTGTTTTAGTACGTGTATTAGAGGACTTGTGTTTTACACAGCCCATTAACACAAGGGAATCATTAATTTCTGGAGAATGTCTTTGCCAGTAAGATGTGGGCTTTAAATCTTCTACGTACATAGAAAAGTACTGTCCATCTCAAATGTTCTAAATGGGTGTGATCATTATTGGAAATAATAGGATAGTATTACTTATGCTCTACGTTTTAAATAACTGCATTTTACACTTGACATTCTTTAGAAAACTCATTGATACATTTGCATCTGCATGGACATGCTTAGATACAGTGTCTTCACATTTTGTCACATGGATCTGGATTCTAAGGTGCTGCTGTTTCTCTTGTTTGTAGTTTTCTGTGCTTCACATGCAGGTTAAGATAATTTTTGTCTTGTTTGAAGTATTTTTGTGCTAATGTAGTTGCTCTTTCCACCTTTGTTTTTTATATAAACAAAAGGCACATGTGTTACATCTGCTTTTTGAAAGTCGTCTTTAAAAACTTTCAGCAATAGTTAACTCAGCTGTTTGTTTCTGCTCTCTAAGGGGTCGCCTGGCCTGATATGCACCGTCTGGCTGACAGAGTCCATCTGGAGGAGTTGACTAAAATTGGCATTCTGAAAGGCAATGTAGATGACATGGTGAAGGTTCATCTGGGTGCAATATTTATGCCACACGGACTTGGACATCTACTTGGAATCGATGTGCATGACGTTGGAGGCTACCCAGAGGTTAGTGTTAGTCCATTCTCAACTGCCTTGCAGATTAACCCTTCTCAATTCGATCAGCGTTTCTCTTAGTTTATGCAAGATTAGCCAGTTGCATGTTCTCAGAGATGGAACAGATGTGCATTTAAGTGTGTCTTTTTCTGGATGTGATATTTTATGCAGTTTACTTTAAGGGAATCTACTAATTTATTAAAACATAAATTGCTTATGGGGAGAGGTCAACTGATGCTGCCCTTCGGGCGTTCTTAATCTGTTCAACTTCTACATACGTTGTGTTGTTCCTCCATGAGACACCACTGTAACATATATCACTCAGGCATACCCTATTCTGTGGCAGAGAGCATCTCAGTCTACCCGAGACCTGTAGTGGGAAGATGTCACTTGCACCATTCCAGATGTGAGACAGCTGTGGGAGCCCACTGCTGCACCTGGACTAGTAAATCCCAGTGGCTGTGTCACATGGAAACACGCTGGCTCGTATTCCTGTCTTGAACTTTGATCTCCAGTGTCAACATGGGCAGCAATGTAGATGTGTTGTCCTGGAATAACAATAGAAAGAAAAAAATCCATCAAGTCTTCCAAATGTGAAAGCATAACCTCTTGTATTCTGAGTTTCTGCAGAAATTACAGAATGATTACCTTTTTCCTTGAATTAATATGATGGCTCATGACTGTGGTCTGAAAGCAGAATGGGTAAAATTCTGTAACCACTGAATGGTAAGATGTTTGCAATGATACTAAAAAAAAGAAAACCTCTAAGGGGAATTGAACTTAAGGTTTGAATAAAGAAAGGAAGTTTGCAGCAGCTTCAGAAAGATTTCAGAAGGATTTTCTGTGTGTTATGTTTTGGTTATTTGAGGCTGGCTGTTTGAGGGTTTTCAATAATACAGTATGAAAATGATCGCTTGCCGTTCTCTCTTATGCAAGATGTTCTTTTACAAGAATCTGAAAAAGAAACTAAGAACTTTCTAGGTAAGGTTTAAACATATTTTGGAACTTGTTCATGTTGGGTGGACAGGCTACATAACAGTTGCTATTGCTGGGTTCACTTTTGCAGACAGGAAAGAAACAGTATATAATATTTGAGGGTACTCCGTTCTGTTCACGGTGTAATTATTGCTGAGCCACAATACTGTCATGACAATGTATTGACATCAGCTAGCTAATTTGTATGTAATAAAAATGAAAAAAAAAATCAAAAGCAACCCTATTCTGATTTTAAGATTTCTTCCCTAGCTAATACAGAAAGGATGGATATTTCCCCCTCTGTCTCTCCCAAGTGCATTCTCTCTGTGTACAAAGAGGCATTCAGCAAAGCACAAGGGATGTGATTACTTGGAGAGTTCATAGACTTCAAAATCCAGGATCCCCATGTTGCATGCCTTTGCTTAGATTGTTCCTGCTTGTGTTGTGAATAACCTTTCTGAATTTGGTGCACTTAATGTAAACTGGAGCACATGTTTAAGACTTGGTAGGGTAAAGAGATAATTAACTTTTAGGGACAAGTGAGAAGAATTGTGAGAGTGAAAAGTACCAGGGTTGGATTTTATTTAGAAACTATATACTTTGAAGGTTAGAGCAAGTACTTTAATTTCAAGGGAGATTTCTAGAACTGATTTTTGGGGAGTATAGAGCAACAGATCCTATACACTTTCCATCTCTCAGTAAGTTTCAGTAGTGTGGCATATGAGCTACAAAATCAGTTTTTGAAACTAATTTTTATTTACATACGATCAAATCTGTAACTGTTAATTATCCAGTGTATTACATAATTTAAGGGTCATTTTTCTGAAAGCAGACCAATCTGTCCACAGTTTTGAAAGAGCAACCTGTTACAGACAAAAATGTGTTTAGGGAATGTATTGTCAAATGAATTAGGCTCTCCACTTTCATACTTAACATGTGTAAAAATACCAGAACTCTATGCAGATCAAGAGTTATATACCTGCATATGGCCAAGAAGGCCAATAGCATCCTGGCTTGTATCAGAAATAGTATAACTAGCAGGACTAGGGTAGTGATCATCCCCCAGTGCTCAGCACTGGTGAGGCTGCACCTCGAATACTATGTTCAGTTTTGGGCCTCTCACTACAAGAAGGACATTGAGGTGCTGGAACGCGTCCAGAGAAGGGCAACGAAGCTGGTGAAGGGTCTAGAGCACACGTCCTATGAGGAGCGGCTGACGGAACTGGGGTTGTTTAGCATGGAGAAAAGGAGGCTGAGGGGCGACCTTACCACTCTCTACAACTTCCTGACAGGAGGTTGCAGTGAGGTGGGTGTTGGTCTCTTCTCCCAAGTAACGAGTGACAGAACAAGAGGAAATGGCCTCAAGTTGTGTCAGGGGAGGTTTAGATTAGATATTAGGAAAAATTTCTCCACTGGAAGGATTGTCAAGCATTGGAACAGGCTGCCCAGGGAGGTGGTCGAGTCACCATCCCTGAAGGTATTTAAAAGATGTGTGGATGTGGTGCTTAGGGACATGGCTTAGTGATGGACTTGGCAGTGCTAGGTTAACAGATGGACTTGATGATCCTAAAGGTCTTTTCCAACCTAACCAGTTCCATCCTATGATTCTAAATATTAAAATTATTTGTTTGTGTAGGCATGCAACTGCATTCTTACATTAAGAATGTTTGCATGGCTAATTTACTTTCAAACTCCAATGCTAAATAACAAATTTCCTGAATATGGGGGAAGCGTGTATGTAAGCTCACAAACAAATAGCTAAAGTTCTGCATTTGCATATAAATGTGCATGTAGATAGAGGTGGGGCATCAGCTTAGTTTGAAAAATAAAAAATTTGGGGTTCTGCAGAATTCTCTCTGCGGCATTAATTCCTCCTCTGTTAGACCCATCACTGCTCTCTTACCCAAAGCATGAAGTTCCTTATATTGGGTCATTTGACTAAGGTGAGGTACTGGAGCGTCAGAGCACCTGATAGTGGAAAACCCACATCAAAGCCTGTCAATGTGGTAAAGCTCTAATGGGAGGCACGGTCCCTGCCCGTGGCAGAAGGGAGCCATAGAGCTGCGGTGCAGGGGCAGCACTGGAAAGCTTGAGGGGACGTCGTCTTCCCCAGGTGAATCTAAACATGAGCAATTGGGCACTTCTCACCTGAGTGTGGTATGTGTCTGTATTAAATGGGAGAAGGCTTTTTGCCTGTGTCTCATTGTTTCATGAGAAGACGCATTTTGAAGACATCTAGTATGCTGTGGAGTAATTTTTGGTGTGTTTTAAATGTTTACCAGCTAGCGAGATTTCCACAAGGAATTTCATAAAGCCATTTGTGTGTTTATTGTACACTGAGCCCATGCCCGTAGTATCATGCTCTTTTTACTAGCTGGTTAAGAAGCAAGTTATTTGCTTTTGGCCAGGGGAATTTCTGGGAGTATTACAAAGGATTTTTTGAAAATAAAAACTTTCCAAGTGGATATTATTCCATTATTTTCCCTCAAGTGTAAACAGTTACATTTGGAATAATACAATAAGCTTTAATTTCCTAATTTTTATCCGTCACAAAGTTTTTTGTGTTCCAAAAAAACTATTTCCAGACATTGTTAGCTTAGATTAGTTATTCATTAGTAGCCAAAGATTTCTTTTTTCAAAATTGGCAATAATAAGTTTTCATGTTTTCCAGTAAGCTGTTTTCACATGCAGCGTTGAACAAGCACTTTCTTCCTCTTTGACAAACACTGTAAAAAGCTTGCGCGTTTTCTGCAAAGGATACTCCAGGATATTAGAAAAATACAACATCTCCCTTCCTTTTTTTTTTGCCATGATAAAGAATAATTGGTTTGGGCCAGCAATAAATGTGGCTTAGCAACCATGTTTAGGGCAAGATTCTTAAAAGACCATAGCCATGAGTATTTCCCATTGAAGCACCTAAGTAAATGTCCTGATTTTCAGAAGTACTCAGCAGTCAAGAGCTCCTTTGGGAATTGGGTCTCCTGCAGTGTACTGTGGTATTCCTTGTGGGGAAACCAACCACTGAACACTTCTTTGAAAATCTTTGAAAATCTGTCTGCTTCTTTTAAGGATCTAACTACAACTTGAACAGTTCTGAAAATCCAGCCCCAGTGGTACTAATCACTTCAGAAATCTGGCCCTTAGTCAGACAGAGCTAGCTTCAAAGGGTGAAAACTCCACTGGGCTTAGTTTCAGCTGTAAAATTTAATCATGGAGATGGTTTTCCCACACTCTTTCATTTGTTTCTGGGTAAATTCGATATGGGATATAAATGAGGGTTTGTGCCTGTTGCAATGGAGAAAATGTGGTAGGTGATCCCAAATTTTCAGACCCTGAGGTAGATGAGGCTGAACTTTTCATTTAAATCTAGGTTCTGCGTCTCTAGATGCTTGAGTTGATTCAATTTCATGTTATATTAATTGACTGTAAGGCTCTAAAGAATGCTAAGTACATTTGATGACTTTCTATAATAATAAGCCAGTTAATTTAAGTTAGGTTAATAACTACTGTGATTTTAACATCTTGTGAATTACGAGTTTCATTTTGTTTTGTCTTTTAAAATTACAAGATTTACCTTAGTATAAAGTTTTAATTCAATTCTCTATTCTCATGAAAAACTGATCCTTTCATCGCTATTCTGCATCAGCAAATTAAGGTTAGAGGTTAGTTTTGATCCTGGAGTTATCCATGCCCTTCCATTACTGTGCATGCTTGGGGAACATCTCTGCTGCTCAGAGAGGTGTACAAGCTGCGCCTGGCTCTAACAGAAAGCTTGCTCCCAGATCCAGGACGACTGTCTGGGGATTTAGGTCACCAAACCTACTAGACAATACAGGAATAATCTTGTTCCCTTTCTTGTTTTGGCAAAAACTATTTTCCTTATGTATCCTACTTTATGCTGAAGCAGAAGATTTCATTTTTTTTGTGGTTAGCATTGCAAATGATGCATTAATATTTTTTCCTTTAAGAAGCAGAGGATGAGGTAAATTTAACAAGGAGCCTAAAGCTGTTATGTAGAGCCCCAGTGATGCAAATTGCTTCACTTGGTCATAACCTTGCAGAGCCTTGCTCTAGCTGTGCGTACCCAGGACCTGCAAACATGAAACAACCTGTATAGTAGGCTCTTATATGAGCAAAGAGTAAAAGGGCACGTCACCAGTTTTAGCTCTAGGTTTTGTTCTTGCAAGTGATTGTACACCTCAAAAAAAGATTAGGAGAAAAAAACCTGCTGCTTCTGTTTCATGAGGTTCCCTTGAATCACTTTCTTTTTGATTCTTTGAATTCCTGCATAGCAGAGCCATATGGTTGTGTGGGCCAGAGTGCAAGCAAGAAACAAATTGGTGAAGACTTTCAATTCTACAGCATTTCCATGCAAAGCAGCACTGAAATCCATGGTGCTTACTGTTGTCTGCTGGGTTGAACACCAGCCAGGAGAGTTTCCTGCAGCCTAAGATTCTTCTGTGGGATTTAAACCCCTCCCAGAGTTAGGTTAATAGATCTTCATATCCAGCTGTGGCATCTTACATGTGCTCAGTTGTGACCAGTTCCCAGGAGCTTTTTCCTGTGAGGACAGATGCTGGAGTTTGGGTGTTCATGGGAGTTTAGGACTTGAGCAGAGGCAGAAGAGGAGAGAGCGCTCAGGTGCTGTGTTGGTGCAGTGCCGTGGTGCGCACCGTGCCCTGGTGTACCACAGGGTTTCCTTCCTCCTCTGAGAAAGAAACTGTCATGGACTTGGGGTTTTTTGTTCCTTGGTTTGGGTTTCATTGGTTCTGGTTAATTTTTTTTTGATGAAGATACTTGCTTATGTTTCTTTTATGTTGGAAGTTTGTTGCAAAAGACTTTGTGTGCTAAGAGAATTTTTATCTGAATATTTATTGTCCAAATCTTTCTGAAATTTTAGCAGAGACTAACAGAGCTTGTGTGTTTTTGAACAATTCATACTAGGTGCAGTAGGAGAGAAAAACCAAGACAGTACACTTCTGCTTCCAAATACATGTAAAAGTAAGGTATAAAAGGTATCGTAGGTATGCTTTAGGTTTTTTGCTATGCAATTTCCACTAAATTAGTATTTAAAGATCACAAAAGAAAAAGCCCTTTCATTTAAGGCCATCACCTATGTGTGCTTTCTGTGTGTCACAATAAAACCTGTCCATTAGATTTTAAATGGTGTTTGTCATTAGTCTAATTTTAAAACAGCGTTGCTGGTAGCTTTTGCAATTCTTTATCTCATTTCTTATGAATTCTCTATCTAAATATTCCCCTCATCTTCCAGGTTTATGTTGTAGTTGTCAACTTGGTGATTTTTACTATGTGCTAGCTCTTTTTCTCCTCATGCTTAGGTTTTAAGAAAAAAGGCAAAAATATAATCCATATGTTTCATTAGTTCCATTATGATAGCAGTGGAGCTTGGTGACATCTGAGAATCAGGAAATAAAAATGACACAAGAATGCTCAGAATCATGCTGTAGCGATGGATTGAAATTCAGGTCTGTCTGATTCAGCAGGCAGCGATGCCTTGAATAAGTGGCAGGTGATTTTTCCTCATTCCCTGCAATAACAAGAAACTTATTAGGCAGCTTAAGCCTGATACCACAGTTAATACCTAGGAAGAGACAAAAACGTTTCAAATAAAATAGCCAGTTAAACACTGTGTGCCCTTCATTCCCTCAATGTTAACTTTGAGCTGTGTCCCAAAAGCTCCAGCTAGTAATTAGATTCTCCTGCAGAAGTGGAAGCTTTGACTTGCAAATGCCACAAGTGGTATGTGATGCTTGGGGCATGTTCTCCTGGAACCTGCTGCTGATTTCAAAGGCAGGACTGACAGCAGTTCCTTCAGGTGACTATAGGCAGCTCAGGCTGCTGGGAAAAAGCAGGATAGATAGAATAAACTAATCTTCATTAGTAACACTCAGCAAGAGAAACAAGAGCTTGGAGAGAAGGGACCAGGAGACAAGTGAAATGGAATTCAAGGCTTTTATTTTATTGGCTGCATAGGGCTCCATTCTTTTTACAATAAATGAGCTAATTAGAAGTTGGCTATATGCAGTGGGAGAATAGGGAAGAGTGAAAGAGCTGAGATTTCACTTCAGTGTTGATTTTGTATAACCTAAATGTAATGTTAGTATTCTGACTAATTTAAATACTTGATTGCACTTCACTTGGTCACATGGTTAGGACTTCACTGTATTGGATGTGGTCTAACTGGGACAATCTGTTTGTCAGGCTCAAAAAAGTTCTGTGATGATTTACCTGGAGAAGAGTGCCAGAAACGAGTTTGTCTCTCTACATGAGTCTTTTACTGTGGTTCAGTATTCACAGTTACAAGTAGCTTTGGTGATCTCTGCTGTGGCCGTGTTTTGCTGCCATTGCTGGCTGGAGGAAGCTTCTGGGTGATGCCAACTAAGTGTTGCAGCCCTTGGTTTCAGGGAGAGGGTGTCCTTGCATCTCTGCGCTTGTGCATCCCTAGCTAGTGTCATGGCCCTGTGGGTGATGACCAGCCAGCACAGTGACAAAAAAAAACGTGGTTTTCTTCTGTCCTAATCCAAAGACAGACAGAAGATCAGGCTCATCTGAGTGGGCCTGGAACTATTTCTGCCTCTGATCACTCTACCTTGTAGCTGATGTCTGCGGGACAAGATCCAGCATGATATACATTGCAGTTCTTCCATGAAAAAAGCACCATATACCCCCATTAACCATTGAGTTGCATAGGAGCATCCTTATATTGAGGTATTCTGGGGGTATTGCAATTCTAGACTTCCACAGCCACTTTTTTGAGGGACAGGCATATTTGCATACTTCCTAATTCCCTGCTTATTCCAAAAATAGATCTATATTATATATTACTGCACACTTAATTTGAACTTTTATTTTGCTTACATAGTAATGAAATCAGTTTACATAATAATTCTCTTGTTCCCTTGACAGTCCTTATTGCCTAGACATGCTGTTTTTTGTTACCTTACATGAACCATTAATTGGAATCTGATGTTCTTGGCAGGAGTACAGTCGCAAACGACAGTGTCATACATCTGTGCTTACTGGGGGGGGGAGTGTCTCAATTTTAAAATGTTAGCAGAACCTCCAAATAAAATCAGCCTTAGAAAACAGTTTTGGATATAGTCTGTTGTTGCAATATATAGGAAAATAAACAGTTCTTCGAAAAGTTATTTTCCCAGAATATCACGGTGAGTCTCTTTTTAGATGCCTAGGCATTAATATTTTCTAGATTATTCTCTACACTTTTTTGAGGCAAGTTACCAGCTTATGCTTTACAGTTGTACAGCACTGAGTACAACGGGGTCCTGCTCCATGGCCAGGCCTCTGGCATGTAACGGTAATAGAAACAGAGATCCACACAGCTGCTGCACCAACATTCACATTTTTACTCTTCACTTCATCTGACTACAAAACAACATCATGGTTATTGTTGAAAAGAAGGCTTTTGTTGTTTAGCTGCAAAATGTAGGGATGTTTCCTCCTCACAAAGAAGAAGGTCCATTAATGGCAGAAGATTCATGCTGACGGATGACAGTGTGAGGTTTTCCCGTCAGGCTTTGCTCCCAACAGGGTTTGACTTGATGGAAAATGGCAGTGGACTTGTTTCAGACCCGTCATCTTCTGTTTGGGGTTGGTGGCATTTCAGTCATTAAAACAATCCCTAGTTTGTCCTAGTTTTCATAAACAAACAAAGCAGACTGAGAACTGAGAACTGGCAGCCCCTGCATCTGATGGCCGTGGTGGCTACTGAGACGGTCACGAGTGCCCAGAGACCAGATGTCGCTCCGTATGCTGAAACCACAGTCTGATGTACATTTTAATCCAGCGCTGTTCTCAAAAGAAGGAATTTTGTCATCTGCCAGCTTCATCACCTTCTCCCTTTCCTGATCTGCTCATTCCCTGTCCCAGCTCATGTTGTCCTTCAGCCTCAAAGCAAGCTTTTGGGCTCCCCCCCCAGACTGGGGCTGTCCTCTGCTCAGGGTATGCATGGCCAGGTACACGTGATAGCCAGAAGCTGTCTCTCTCTTCCTCTATTTCACGCATATCTCAGTGAACACATTGCCAGCCTCTGTTAAAAGGGACTGTAGGTCTTCCTTGCTGCAAGGCCACCCACTGGTGTCCTGCTTGCTGTCTTTGAAAAGCTGAGCACTGTTACCCTTTCTCCAAAGGCCCGTTAGAAATGCTTTCATGGAAGAGGTGTAGCGGCTGCAATTTACACGGTGACTTTAGTGCCTGCAAAATCCAAAGACCTGGAGATGAAACCAAGGGCCGACACAACCTAGGCTTGCAGTAGGGTGGGGGGAGTATCAAAAAGAGTTTGTGAATTCCTTCTAGAGAAGTTAAAATTTTACTTTTGGGTGAGCAGTAGTATTCAGGTGCCTCAGGGGCCGTCCCTGCGTTGCTGACGGCCTGGGGAGCTTGCACTGCTCAAAGAGGTTTCCAAACATGAATCCCCAGGTCTTGCTCCTGAGTTGTAAACATGCTGTTAGCTTCTTGGAGGAAGTACCAAAAGCAGAATCAGACTGCAACCAGTCCAGACAAAATGCCTACACATTGCTTTAACAGCTGTACAGAGGTAAATGAAGTGGGCACTGAGGCTTGATCTTCACACCTGGTGTTAAACCTCATTTGTTTTAAGAAAAGGCCAAAAAATGTGGATGCCGTGCCAGGGCTGCCTTCAGAGGATGTTTGCCATTGTTTTCCTTGCTGTGCATTCATCTTTCTAGCATCTGTCTTGGATTGACTGCCTCACAAAAGGCATTTACAAGTAGAATTGAAGAGAAGTGTACTTAAAAGCCAAATATGGGTTGTTTGTTGTAAAGCAGCCGATAGATAGTTGGCAAGACACCAAAAGGTTCAGACACTAATCTAATTGTTTACAGCTCATGGAGAGATTAATCCACAAGATTGGATGCCCTCATTTCCTTTACGCATTACAATGAATGTGTGAGATGCCAAACCCCATGGGGCAGCAGCAGAAAGAAAAATGGCTGCATTTCAGTGCAGTTATTGTTTCAAGTTTAGAAAAATACTGATTCTCTTTGGGTTCTGATAAGGATATAAATGCAAAGTGCCTTGCTTAATATCAGAGTATTCATGTTTCCTAGCCTCAGTAAAACAAAATCATGCTTTCTTATTTTAGTGTAATATAATGCTCTGAAAAATTCAGATCAAACATATGAAATAAAATGTATTGAAAACACAGTGAAAATGGTCGGGATACACTTGCTGGCTTGTGAAGGCAAGCAGATGCTTCATGTGTCTGAAAAATGGGCAAACCTACCTGCAGATGTCAAGGCTGGTGAGCTCTGAAAATCTTGGCTGCTGTAAGATGCTGTCCATTAGAACAGACGCTCTGCAAAGGGGAAAAAACAACCTCAGTATTGCTTAGGTGACTGGTGAGAATAAAACAAACACTGCTGAGTGGCTGTTGCAAGCAGGATTTCTGTGAAATAGGCTTTCTCTGAACTGAAAGTGGAGCTCAGGAGCAAACAGTACGGTGGGGCTATATACACATTGAAGAGCAAATGATTCAATGAGACGAAAGCGTGGCTAATCTGGAGGGTATCCTCCTGCCTCCCTCCGCCCCCCTGCATTGGCGTGGCAGAAATGCGGGAGCGCAGCTGTGCCGGGAGGGTAGCGCTGGGCAGCGCGCGTTGTCCTGGAGAAAAGGGGATGTTTCGTCCTCGTGATACCAGTCAGGCTGCTAGTGATCCTGAAAGGAGTCTCCCCTTCTTTGTGGCAAGGAAAATTACCATGAGTTTGGCCAGAAGAAAGATTTGGGAATGCTACCTGGAGACTAGCTAAATAATGCCTTGGTCTTGCAGAGCTGTTAACCTCTGACTTAGTGGCTGAAGCAGAAAAGTTTTCATGAGCAAAGTGTGTGCGCAAGCTAGTGGGCCTGTGAGCTGTTTACTGGTCATCACGATATTTTGTTGATGAAATTTTGCTACAGTTGCAAAGAATTTTCAAAAAGCTAATGGGATTGAGATATATTTATTCTGATGTTGCAATACCTGGCACATTTGGGGGAAGGAAATTAATATCCTGAACTAGTCTTTGCAGTGTTTCTAATTCTTTGACTAAGCATGTCCTCATATATCATTTTCCTTTACCAGCTTTTGGGAAGAAGAGAATGTTTTGCTAGTCAGGACTTGTTTTGACTTAGTGTTTAATAATATCAGTCAGCACCATGTTGCCTGAAAGTCTGAATCTGACAAAAGTTTAGTTTTAAATGGGCTGCTTTTATGAGGTCATGTGTAGGCTCATTGCTCCTGAATCAAGATTATGAAAGTGTAATTTTAATAACATTCAGTGAGAATAAACATTTGCATATCCTTGGAGAAATTGTTCTCTGCTGCATAGTTCAGCTATTTCAGCCGTGACGTGGAGGTGGCATTTCAAGATTTGCATGTTGCTTAAAATACTGTACTTTGCAAAGGAGGGCATAGAAAGAAATAGTGCAAGCAATCATTTTTCTCCGTAGTGCACTACTTCTCTGAAGGTAGAGAGTGACAGTACCAAGCATATCTGAAGCCAGGATTTCTGTGGTGCAAAAACCAGTTTGGGTGTTGAGTTGGAAGCTGGTCATCGCTGTACGTGAAAGCTAAATGAGGGACTGAGAGAGAGGTAACTGTACAGCACTGTTTCAGTCCTCGACTTCCCGATTATTTTTTGTATTTTGGGTCTTTTATGGAGCAGTCAGCATAGGAGGGTCTTGATAAAAGGTTACCATGGATTGCCTTTCTGTCTGTCAGAACTGGTGTTTCTTCCACAGGGAGTGGAGCGCATTGACCTACCGGGGCTCAGGAGCCTGCGCACTGCCCGCAGCCTGGAGCAGGGCATGGTGCTGACCATTGAGCCAGGCATCTACTTCATCGACCACCTCTTGGACCAAGCCCTCCGCGATCCTGCACAGTCCTGTTTCATCAACAATGATGTCCTGCAGCGCTTTAGAGGATTTGGTGGGGTGAGTAGTTCTTAACCGGATGGTTTCCTGAAATTGGTTTTCTGTTTGTTTGCCTTTACTATGTACGTGAAAACAAATCTTTTGGAAGTTGTAATGTATTGTACATAGGGCTGTTCCTGTAGCAGCACCTTGGGCCATTTGACCCTGCAGACAAGCTGGGGTTTTTTTTAATTATTTTTAAGTGTGGTTTTATACTTGTCATATCTGATTAACAATAGACCCATATTTTTCCATTAATTGAAAAACCTTCTGTCAGCACTGTACAGGGACTTGCCAGGTAGGTGTTTTGTCTAATGTGTGAAACACGTATGTCATGAAATACAAGACTGAGATCCATATTACAGAGTTAGCTTCCTTGACAGCAGCACAGTCCAGTGCTGCTTCCTCCCAGGGCAGAAGAGCCCGATGCTGTTTAAGTCAGGGAGGCAGTAGAGGAAAACAGCAATAATTGCTCTTACTGGACTATTGCCAGAATGATGTGAAATTTGTGACTGTAAAGCTTTCCCTGTTTTCCAAGGGAATGGCCAACGGTCTCCACAAGCCCCATGCTTGAGGTATCGCATTGCAGGCTCAGGCAGCACTGTGCACGCAGGAAGGTTGGCTGACTGGAGGCAGCTATGGTCTGGGCAATCATTCCCATGCAGGCAGCTGCTGTGCAAGTAAAGGGGCCTTGTTTCTCCATGCTCTCCAGGGCACATCTCCCATTCAAAGCCACCACCCTCGCAAAGCGTTTAGCAGTTGCAGTGGCTTCCAGTGGGTTTTCATTTTAGCAGGGCGAGCATTTGAAGGGTGCCGCATTGTTCTCTGAGCTTCCGTATTCATGCACAGAGAAGATAGAGCAGGCAGCTGCAATGCCCCGTCCTCCTTGTGGCTTTTCTGCTAAGTCTCAACAAAGCTAACAATCACTGGCAACAGCGGTGATTTTCTGGTATGAAAAGTCACTCATTAGGAATTGTCTGCTGCTGCCATCAACTAATTTATCACTGTACGCCAGCCATGAGAGGGTAATTACTGTAACGCTTTTGGTCTGAGCTGGCTTTGAACCACCAACCCCGACAGAAAAGTTGTGTGTGCCATCACCGTTTGTGTGAGCCAGCCGGGCTCCTCGGCAGCTGCCCGTGGAGGCTTCCCATATGATGTGCGTGCAGCCTGATTGGGAGCCACAGGACTTTACCCTCACTGGTATTTAATTCGCTGCTGAGGTTTGGGATGTTATCTGTCTCTGTTGTTTCGTTATCAAGACTTGCCAGCCAGCCAACTGAGATACTGGTGAACGAAAGGCAGCTAACTCTGCATTTTCTAACTGTGAGCATGTAAGATGCAGCACCGCATTGAAGCATATTTTAAAGGAACACTGTAATGCACTTGAGTAGCTTGACACCACAACTAAAACAGGTTTAACTGTCTTCGCTTTCCTTGTAAACACTCAGTGGGAGTTTTTCGGCAGGTGAATTGATTCCTGGTCAGCTTTCTCTGGAAATGCTCAGCAAAGCCCACATTTTTCCATGACTTGCTGTAAATGCCCACTCCAGCTCTGCAGCTTGAGGCATGCACGTGGCTCACCTGCTCCCTGTGTTTGTGTGGAATACGAGTGACAGCAAAGGATCTCCACCTTGGTAATAAGTTGCTAGAACAGGCACTTTTGTTCGAGAGATTTCAAGCAAAGTCTAACTTTCTCCCCTGTTTTTGCTTAGCTTCCTGTAATGATGACTTGTAAGGAGTGCTAGCCAACAAACTTTGCTAAAAAGGGGAGCTGCCCAAAAACGATTGAGCAAAAACCTGAATCTCCGATCCCCCTGTGAACAATACATTTTACTTAGAGAGAAAAAAATACACACAGCCTGAGCCAGATGTTGTCACTTGATTTTGTCCAGGAGAAGAATGGAAATAAAATCTGAGCCTGAAGTACATCCGAATATTTCTGAACTCCACGCAAAAGCTGAATTATAATGCAATCAAAATGAATTTTTCCATCTTTACAATTCTGACTTGATTCTGCATAAACAGAAGATGCAATTTGTGCTGTGTAGTGCGCTTAGTTATCCTCATGCTGGTTCATTCTAGTTTATCCAGAATGAGTGAGTGTTTCTCTCAAAGGCATGTCGGAAAACTTTCTGTCTACGTGATTAAAAAAGATCTTGTGAAGCCCAGTGTTTTTACTGACAAATACTAATAGTACAGGGGTTAGTATTGGTGTCAGTTCTAGCGAAAGAGCTTGCTACAGCCACTCCAATAGTCCTTCAAGTTTAACAGAAAAATACATTCTACGAAAGGAAATAAGTAGTCTATTTCCCTCTGCAGAGCTCAGCACTAATTAAAATGTTCTTAATTTGGTTTAGTTTAATTCACTTCAAAAATGAACTTACATTAACCAAAGTAACACCACTGCAATTCTGAGGAAGACTGTCCGCACAGGGGATTTGTGGATTTTAATGAATTCACCTTGAATTCATGTCTTTCCTGGGCCTTGGATCATTTTCTTGACTGTGAGCTCTGCCTTGAGAAGAGAAGCTCTTTTGCTGTGCCAAAAAGGGCAAGACTGTAGCCATTTATTGTAATTCATGCTGCCTGGAATTAGCC
>VZTL01064380.1:0-14416 GCA_013400535.1 Scopus umbretta
AAAAATAGGCTTTTAATAAAATATACAGTCATTTTTGTTTTTTTGTCTGAACCTGACATATGCTGTACTTTGCAGAAGAAAACTAGAGAGTATAGGCTACTTCAAAGGCCGTATGCTTTGAATGCCTTAGAGTGAATTGAGAAGCAGGTTAAGGTAACACACAAACCAGAGCTTCCACTTAATAAGTATTGTTCCTTTGATAATTTTATTTTCAGCCTTGTCCAACTCTGGTGAACAGGAAACGATAATATGCTTTTTAATAGCTTGAGGATTGGAGCAAATTAGTAAGTGGGGTTTTTTGTTTTTTTTTTTTAACTTCCATTTATGAGAGTATGGTTGCTACTGAAAAAGAGTTCCAGGGAGCAAAATTTTAGAAGACACTTGATAGAACTATATGAGGTAAATTTTCAAAGAATTACATCCTCAGTATTTTAAAGGCATGACTTCCACTGTCTTTAGGTGAACAACGCTTCTTGCAAGCAAAGAGGAGACTCCCAGTCTGTAAAGTCAGAGTTTGTAATGTTTGT
This sequence comes from Scopus umbretta, assembly GCA_013400535.1. Classification (NCBI taxonomy): domain Eukaryota; kingdom Metazoa; phylum Chordata; class Aves; order Pelecaniformes; family Scopidae; genus Scopus; species Scopus umbretta. The sequence continues at coordinate 528 of VZTL01064380.1, forward strand.
GATATTTTGTACAGTCCCAATTTCTGAATTTCCTTCATGACTTTCAGTGGGAATATATTTATTTCAGTGCATTGACATAGAAGACACTTTGATATTGTTGTGATAAGCACCTACACCTTAGAGAAAATTGGAAATGAGAAGATAAAATTCCATGGTTTCTTTGACAACATATTCCCTAGTGCACTCCTGTGGCGCTTTTTGATGTATGAACAAAATATCCAAGAACTAGCTGCTTTTCTCATATGTCATATACATATATTTTATAAAGACACATTTCAGAAGATTAGATAAATTAGAATGTACAAAAGCTTTCAGAAATTCTGCAAGTTCTTTGCAGAAAACAATGGTGTATGAACAGCAATTGTGGGAATATCATACCATGAACGCATCACAAAATCTGAAACACAATGAGACCAGCTATGTTTGTAGCTTTAGTATTGTTTTATATCAGTACCATCGGGAGACTAGAACCAAACCCAGAGCTGTAATGAGATGTATTAATGCGGGCACATCCTCAGCTGAGATATCCAAACATACTCACACCCTAGGAGGCAGTGCCTTGGTCTTTGCAACCTTGCAATTCCCAGTAATGATAAAGTCATCTGGTCCTTTAATATGAGTGTCTGCTGTGAAGAATGGTTTATTTATTGGTATAAACAATGGGTGTTTTTAGTTAAAAGTAAGGTGATTGTTTTTCCTCATTTATGACTAAGATTTTACTTTTCTTATTCAACAATACTTATTTTCTTTTTCTAAATGTTCTCTCTATTTATAAATCATAGTACTATACAGTATTCATTTCAAAACAACATGTAAATGCTACTGGAAATGTGGCAGTGTAAATGCACATTTTTCTTTTATGGAAAGGGAAGGAGAAGAGGTGGCAGCTTGAAGGGGTGCAGTGGTTTGGCAGAGCCATGACAGAGAGAGCTGGTCCCCTCCAGGCATGCCGGAGAGTCAGACTTTCTGCGCGCGCTGTCTGTGGAGGAGATGAGAGGGATGGGGACAACAACTGTAGGTGGGAAGAATCACTTTCTTCTTTCTCAACACCTGCCTCCCATCTTCCCTATAAATAGACATTGGCTATGAGACAAGCGTTTTCTGTCATTACCACCTGTGGCATAAAGAAGTTGATTAGCCTCTGTGTTGCCTGGATTACTAGGAGCAGAAACTGTGAGGAAACTTCTTTTCCTCCTCTTTCTGCAATTAAGGAAAGAATTTGAGGCGGGTAACGCCTGTTATGGCTTCAGTTGTTTCATGGCCAAAAGGTAGTCCAGTGACCTGGATCTTGCAGATACCTATAGGACATTCAAGATGTAGTAAGACTGCACCACCCACTGTGTATAGTGGCTCCTAACACCAGCAAATCTGTCATCTTGTCAGATCCGTTCTCTATTTATGGACACTCTAAGCTTGGATTCCATCAGAAACTGTACTATTTCACCCATCCTGTATGTAGTGCAGAGAAATTTATGGATTAAAAATAACTACAGGTAATCTTATTGCAGATCTCATTTATTTGCAAACCTGCATTGTTCTCCAGTCTGTACATTTAGGCATACATAAATCGATGCTTCTGTCAAAATGCGCATCAGCTGGTAACACTTTAGTTTTCTGCCAGCAGGGTAGACTGTTCTGTGTCCACTGGCACATTCAAACTGCAGAAGTGCACATAATGCTAGCATTTGAACCAGGAGACTTCTTATTTAACAAGAACATTCACATCTTTTCTAATATCTCACTTTCTTTAGCATACCGTTAGACTGCTATATATTCTTAGTTCCTTTTGCCACATTGAGTGGAGATACAACAACAATCATTTGCAGAAACCACGCCCACTTGTTCAAGCAGAATGTTGCTTTCTGGTTTTGAATATCCTTTGTTATCCTTTTACTTTCAGTCATAGAATAAAACTATTAAAAATTAATTTTCAACAACTTATGCTTCAGACTGCAGATATGCTTCTTGTAACATCACCACTTCTATGCCTTTTCCTTTTTCTTTGTTCCTTCTCCATTTTTTATGATGTTAAGGGTCCTCTTCATTGAATTATTAAGCTGAAAAAGAGTTCATTGGGAAATCATCTTGTGCATCTTCTTTCCTCAAAACCTTAAGTTGTCTCATTTCTAGTAAAACATTTGTTTAGTCTGATGGGGATTTGAAATCTTTCTAGCAGCAGTTTAATCCCATTACTGTATGTCCTCTTTCCCAGGACATGGAGATTCTCTTTGTGTGCAAAACCTCTGTGAAATTGAAGACTCCCTTATGTGTATCCCTTTGCTCTTCTACTATTCTTTAAGCTACATAGGTTTAAGCTTTCTTCCCAGGTCTTTTCCAAACCATCACTGATATAATTTTCTTTTTTTGTTGCTTTTGGGAATCCCCTATTTCTAGAGCTATCTAAGAACTGTTTAGTTTCAAACACGAAGTAAAAGGCTTAAAAGCCAGCCTGCAGGTCTTTGAAATTCAGAACATCAACATTAAGAAAGAAACTTCAGTTTAGCCAAGTGTCTCCTCACCAGCAGTTTACAAGACTCTCACCAGAGACATTGCATCAATGTGGAAGCTAGTATACCTGCTTCTGGTCATAGCTCTCCATCTGCAGATATCAGTTGAAAGGGAAGCCTCAAGATTTTGAAAACGATATCAAATTCTTTTACCTTCTTCCTTTAAAAAAAAAAAAAAAAAAGAATGAAAAAAAATCCTGAAATTCATCTCTGAAGCTGCTTCATGCAGGAAGCTGAAGCTATTGCATGAAGATAGACAGGATCTTGTTCCCTCTGCTCTTGCCACACCTGTTGCCCTAAGTGAAAAAAGGCAGATCTGATAGTTATTCAAAGCTGTTTCACAGAGATATTTCATTTTCCAGTAATCACAGTCACAATTAATCCACAGGAACTGTTTGTTTAACTGTGTTTTCTGCCTGATTTTTTTAATACCAATCCTTATGTTTTTTCCTCATAGTTTTGTTTGGTTTTTTTTTAAATTAATTTTGTGATATGACAGTTATTGGCTAGGCATCCTTTTAAACAATCTGATGAATAATTAGTTTTACTGAGCAGTTATAAATTCCATCCAATGTCTTTATTACAGGTATTAAAATCATTAATCATTCAGCTAATTGCTTATTGGCATTCTGTTGTAGCTTTTAGAGTTTAGCAAAGTTCTTGCTGAGTAACACGAATAAACTTCTATCTAGCATGAGGCATGTTAATTCTTGTATAAAGGTAAAGGTGGCAAATCTTTAAGACATTTTTATAGTGTTGACCTCGGTAAAATATAACGCTTAGGAAAGGGGCATCTCTTACATATTTTTTTACTTGAGACCCATAACTGGATTGCAGATGTTGAGGTTGTACATGAATAAAAGTTCATTAAAAGGAGGGGGAGGTCTGATTTTGGTTTTCACTAGAGCAGTATTAATGAGGAATAAGTAAGCCTGCTCTGGGATTTCAAAAGACAATTGTCTTAAACTTCAGGTCTGCAGGTCATGGAGTAAAGCCTGAGTTGATTTTCAGGGCACTACTAAAATTATACTCTGCAGCTTGGAATACCAAATAGTGCAACTGGAGGAAAATTTGCAGTTTGAGCTTACACATTCAATCCAGATAAACATAAATTTTAGAATTTTCAAACTTCTAATTTTCATTTTTCCAAGTAATATTGTGTCTAAAAGTTCAAGTAGCATTAAAGACTAATGCTAAAAATGAAAAGATTTAAAAAAGCCACTTTTCAAATGAAATTGCTATTATAGCAGAGAACAGAAGTATAAAACAGGATAAATCATGAAGACAGAACAAGATATTTCTGTACCATGTTTATGTTATACTTCTGAAAAGAAAATTTCACAAACATGAGGTGTGGACAGGTTTGGATTTATTGGGAAGTTTACAGAGGCTTTAAGCTATGCCTTTATGTCTCTTTACTTACTTTTTTCCCATAGGACAGCTTCCTTTCTTCCCAAGCCCCATGTGCCAGAGGGGCAAACAAGAAGGCCACCATGGACCTTTCACATTGTATGTTCCAAAGTGCATGGATGTGTGTTGAATAAGGGGTGCCTTGTCCCTGGTGTGTATATATTATTAAGTGGAGATATATCTGTAACTGAAAGCACGTATCAGTGAAATTATAAAATTAAAAAGAAAATCCAAGAATACTCTGTGCATTCTTTAGACATTGAGTAGGTGGAAAAAAATGTGGTTGAACATATATATTAAATGAAAAATCAAGAACAAACATATGTATTTGCTATACACTGAGTAGGAAAGATAACTGGGAAAAGAGGGTTAAAAACCAAACCAGAGTAAACTTCAATGAACCTGTGAAGATAAGAAACAAAAAAAGCAATCTTCTGCTTTGCCAATAGATAAAGGTTTATAACTAGCATGCCCTTCTAGTGATGACATATGGCCCAACATCATGGCCTGTCTTTCGGTTAAATGAAACAAAAGCACATGGACATGTTGAGAATTATGGAGAGTGCAATGACTGGAATTATTTGGACTGAGCAAAGAACTAGATAACAGGCATACCTGGGAAAATCAGGAGAAACAAATGTCAACGTGCAGAACATATTGCCATAAAAAGTGCCGTAATGAGATGATCTCAGTGTGGGCACCTAAAATAGAAAATGAATCAGGAGTATCTAAACAACCACTGCAATGAGATAAAGAAATGGGGTTTGTGAATTGAACCTGGAAAAGAGTGAGAGTAGGCATGACTGAGCAAGACATTCATTTAAAGGCAGCCTGACTGAAACTTTTCCTTGCTGTTATGGCACAAACTGTGGAGAGCCTCTTTGCCTTCTCTGTAAATACCTGCAGTTATCATTTGCATACATGTGTAAGAAAAATATTTTTATAAGATGCAAATGCATCATCTGTGCTAAATACTTTACACATGCAGATGTGGTAAAGTGTTGAGTCACATTTACATAGCTCCAAACTCTTCTAGCTGCCTATCTTTAGATATTATGGATACAGCAGGGCCGATATATTTGATCACTGTTAAAAGTGGTGTCACTTCACTTCAAAGCTGGTGTGAGTTTACACCAATTTGATAGATATCAAATCGAGATCTACTGGCTTTTCTTCCTCTTATTAAAGAAAAATAGCGCAGACATTTTTATAACAAAATAATAATTTATTGTCCTAATGGTAAAAATAATCCTGCTTAAAGTCTTCTCCTTTCAGAAAATTTAAAATTCAGATACATCCTTATGATAAATATAATTAATACCTCTCAGAAAAGTAGGCTTTCAACATGGAGTAAACATTTAAGCACAATCATTTAACACAATGCTTGCTGTCCTAAATTAAACAAATACTTACAGAGCTGACTACTACTGCATATGTTACTTAAGATAAGGAAATTGAGGCAAGAATTTGAAAAGCTTTTCAAAGACTGCTTAGCACATTAGTGGCTGAGCAGGGATCAGATCTTTCTTGACTCATCTGCATGTACCTGAGTATCTGGAATGCAGTATATCATTGTCAGCTTGAAACACTCTTCAGTTTTTATTATTTTGTGGGGCTGTTTATGAATTCTTTGATAAAAATTGACATCCAATTAAATATTTTATTCTGCCTTTGTAGTCTCTTCATATACAAAGTGTAACTTTCTGCCCTGCTAAGTGAGGATTTACTGGGCTAGATGTTGATTCAGTAGGTTGCAAGTGGAGTGGTTGCCCCCTGAGGGTCATATTAAAGCTTGAGGGGAGCTTTTTGAGCAATATTGCATCTTAAAGACGATATATCAGGCTGATAGATACATGGCTCTTCTGTTGAGAAATTCGCAGTAGAATTATTGCTGGTTGCCAGTTATTACTTGGGTAGTAAGGAGTCTCTCGGGAATATGGATCGGATAAAAAGGGTTAAGCTGAGGGAAATGTTACACTGAAGACCTTGGTGATGAGGAATGTTTGAAATAGTCAAAGGATGTTTTTTGTGCAATTTAGAATTACCGTTTTCAGGGGGAAGTGCTCTGTAGTTTTAATGATCAAAGCGTGATTAGTTTAATAGAGCACCTTTCTCATTATGACTCAGCAGAGACTTGACAATTTCTTTGCTGTACCCTCCTGCCCCCCTGCCCCATTCCTTTGGAAGCACATAGCTGAGGACATTCTCTGTGAGCTACAGGAGGTCTTTCAGATTAAATACATTTGCTGTATATTCTAACATGTTGGTTTGAAAGTAGTCAGCCAGGCTTGTTCTACAGGTCAGTCGACTTTCACAGAAGAGATTTGTCCAAATTTTCTACTCTTCCCTACGCTGTGCTTTTGTTGGTAAAAGAGATTTGAACATTTAGCTGAGATTACCTACGTCATTAAAATAACATCCGCACTGTGAATTGTTATTGACATTTAGACAGCTACATCTTTGTTTTTTGATGAACATTCCTGTATCGCTATAATAACCACCACTATACATACATAAAGCTTAATCAGAGCTTTTACTTTGTAGATCTCGGAGAGCTTTACAAAGAAGGATAAGTATTATTATCTTCATTTAACAGATTGAGAAATGAAAGACAAAGGTGAAGTGATGTGTCCTGACAGAACTGGAAATAAATTTAACACTTTTGCCTCCTCAGTGAGTTGCTCACACTGTTTCCTCAATAACAATGTGAACTTTGGCTTCCTGGCCAAATTACAGCTCAGCTAATTAGAATCATTTTTAGATGTAGCTTTTTTTTTTTTGCTGTGTAGAATTTCTGTGTGCACTTAAACAACTGGTGCATTTTAACCTACAGACAGTTCAGTTCAAAATGAGGTAGTACCCTGTTTTGAAGGGATATTGAGTCTTTGTGTTAGTGTCAGCTTGTGAAAACACTTTAAAACCCTCTAATTGAAGTTTTTACATCATTTGTGCCATCTTTCTCACACTGGCTGAGCGTGCCTGCTGACAACTTCAGGAATCACTTTATAAAGGGATGCCAAAATAATTAATGATTATCTGCAAGTACTGTACTTTACACCCATAAGACTTAAAACCCCTTATTGCACAACTTAACTCAACCAGTAGTTATGTTGCTGCTAAACAGAACAATGTTAAGTGAGGTAAATATATGTTCCCCATTTTACTCTGAGAGTGAAATTTAATTCATATACAGAGGCATTTGGTGTGCAGATGTTTGTTTTTGATGGCTCAGCTGGAGGGATGTTGGGGGCTGTTCAAGTTAAATCAGCCATCTTCTTCCCTCTGAGTTGAGGTGCTCACAAGCTCTTGATTGGCCTTGAAGATGTTGGCAAGGGATTTGCAGACCATGAATTATCTTAGTCTCAGACATCTCCTGGATTTGGAAACAGGAAGATTTCAAGTTTACTTGGGATTTACTGGAGCCTTATTGCCTAGGTCTAGATAGCAGCAGCAGGAGGGAGCATCCAGCCAGGCTGGCTCAAACCCAGAAATTTTGTGTTGGCTTTTTCATGGTAACAGAGAGGATGGGAAGGAAGTGAGGAAAGCTGGAGATCCTGTTCCACTTCATTTTACCCTGAAAAAAACAGGAGGATTGCAGGGCTAGGGGCCAATTCTCAGCAGTAAAGTACCTGGTAATAACTCAGGTACCCCAGCAGCCAGCTATTGCTAAAAATTTCTTATGAGAACTGGCAGACCTTGAACTTAGGGAAAGGGAACAAGTCATTAGATTGGAGCAAGCCATGTCTTGTGCCTTTCTATGTAATACAGTTTGGAGCTGGAGCTGAAGAATTTTGAAGTTCCCCAGTTGTATGTATAATCAGAGTGAAATAGCCAAGTGCTAGTTCACATATCTCTGTATGTATGTGTCAGTATAAGTAAAAACTATTTTGTATGACTGATGACTTCTTCCCACACACACACCCCAACCTGAGATAATGCCATCCTTATATCTATAAGCCTGTAACTTTCCTCTTAGTAACCTCATATACTGGTGGTAAATGAAACTCATAAAACTTACTGTAAATTACTGTTTGCTCATCTTACAACTTATGCCCTGAGACTTACAACCACACCCTAAGTTACAGATCTGTGAGACTGTTTTTTCCGATAGAGGGAGGGAAGAAAATAAGAGCCACAAAAATTTTCTGTTGGAAAGACCAAAGAAAGTGGCAAATGGTAACTACTGGACCATGAAAAGCAAAACTATTAAACAAGAGTTTAAATGACAAAGGCAGTAACTTTCCAGTGTTTTAACTCTCTGGAAAAGAGCTACAGAGCTACAGCTACAGACATGCATTACACATAAAAGTTCCAGATGTGTTTATATACAGAAAGTTTCTTCAACAGATTGTTTTCTTCTCAAAGAAAAAACAAAGCCATAAACTCACGGGTGCAAATTGGCATAGTTCTTTTTACTGCATGCAGTGAAATTTGCAGCAGTTAAAGGTCATTGGTGGTATCATTACTGACAGATTTTGATCTGCAGTTCCTGGACTTCATAAAAATTAATTTCCTTAACAAAACGGTGGGCTAGAAACTGACACTTCAGTGAATCTATTTTGATTTCTACCTAAAGATCTTTTTTCCCTTAAAATTTCTGCTGTTTTCTTTTAAAATTATTATCAATTTATAAGGGTAAGAAGGTATCTGATTGATAAAAAAGTCTGATGTATTTTACTTTTGCTGGGTAACATTTCTGTACGCATTTCTTTAACTTCTCAGGGTGGCAGAGCTGGGCACAAGGAGAAGTAGATAGTATTTGAACAGGTGGTAGAGAATATGTTGCTTCTGAATTACTTCTGGTGTTTGGACATTTGCTGTTAGCAAAGTGATATTCATGTAACTGTACTGGAAAGAAGAAAATAAAGAAATAACATCATTGTTCAGTAGTGAAAATGTTAAACTAAATGGACCATGTTAACATTGCTGTTGATCCTGAGGAGCAGTTTTTCCAGTATATGGAGCATTTTGTTTCCACCCAGCATATGTTCTCCATGGTTTTCTCTGCTCTAATTCATCCATGTTTTTCGACAGCTCCAGATGGCGTGATGCCTCCAAGGCTTTCATCTGCCACTCCGACCAGTCTTCAGGTTGTCTGGTCTACACCAGTTCGCAACAACGCCCCAGGCGTGCCCAGCTACCGACTCCAGATGCGGCGGAGGCATTCTGCTGGTGACATTTTAGAGTATGCAGACCATAGCAAGGCCACCATCAACTGCTGAGCAAGAAAAGTCCTGTTATCTTGAATATGGCTTACCATTAGGGTGGCTGGTTTTGTTAGAAGATATGTAATGTTTTAGTCTTTCTTTAAGTGCTGGGATGTTTAATGATGCAACTCATGCTCCTTTTCTTTGCAGTTTGCTTCCCAGCCCTACTGCTTCCTTACAACACAGGGTTGGAGATCTTCAGCCATACACTGAGTATGAGGTGAGAGTGGTTGCCTCCAATGGTTATGGCAATGCTTATAGCAACTGGACTTCAATGACTACAGCAGAGGACAGTAAGCAGTCTTATCTTATTTAACTCCCTTTAGCAGAAAATATAAATAACAGTTCAGCTGCCATTGCACATAATTTCTTTGGGTTATCTAGCTTTCTCAGTTAAATAGCAATAATGTATTTCCTTCCTGAATATTAACTTGCAGTAATAACTCTTAAAGGATCAAGTATCTGTTATCTTAGATTTTCACAAAACATGAATATTTAAATATATGTTTTGTGAAGTCATATCTTATTTCTTTATGTAATATCCCTCCATGCATATCTGTTCATATATGGTTACTTTAAGATACACTAATAAGTACGGCTTTGTAAGTGGTATTTCTTCATATTGAGGGACTTGATTCTGATTTCAGTCATATCAGAGAAGGTAAGTTGAAGTTAATAGTATATGACAGTTGTCTTATCTCTGTGTTGAGAATACCTAAGCTGTACCACAGCTGAACAGGACTTTTCATTCCCAGTGATCTTTGTTAATTTAAAGTGGTGATATACTGGTCTGAAATTGAGTTTGTCATTTCCAGTCCCATCACTTTCCTCATTAATAGTTCTACGTTCTGCAGACTCACTCCACATAATTTGTTCAACAGTCCCTTGATTTAACAAACAGGTATGAGCCATTTAGTTGGCAGAGTAGGATTTTGCACCTGATACTATATGTAAGCAGAAGCATATGATAAAACTTGAGCTTGTTGTACATAATATGTATGCAAAATACATAATTTCCAACTCTTTTTAAGAAATGGAGCTATTAGTTTTCTCTTACAATGTAGCAGGATATTTAATAACACGCTTTTTTTGAAAATTCTGTTGTAAATACATTCTTTGCTGCTTTTTTTTTTTCTCTTTTTAATCAGCAATGGATGACCCCGTTGTACCAAATTCTAGAGAAATTCAGTATTTTCTAAAGAGATTTTTCTTGTTATATCATGTTTAATAAGAAAATGAGTCATTCTGGGCAGGAAAAGGAGGAGGTGGGGTGGGAGGTGTTTCCTTACTATGTTGCTTTCTCTGCCTTCACACCAAAGTACCTTGTTGTCTTACTCTCTTTTACGCTGATATGAGATCTGCATTTCAGACCATAAATTTAACCTGATGCTCATATGCAGGCGTTGTAGCAAATATTCAGTGCTGGTGACTCAAGTTCATTTTAGTCCCTTCTCTAAATGGATAGCAGTCTATCTTGAGAAAACATCCAGAAGAAAACATATGTTCCCACAACTGTAAAATATTTTTCTTTGAAGCTGGGCAAATAATTCACAACAGAAACTTATCTGACAAATCCATTTAAGCTCCAAAGGTATACATGCTTCTATGAACATATTACCTATAAGTAATTACATAATAAAAGTAAGTTCTGGACTTGGTCTTTACATACTGGAGATGTGTTATCTACCTGTGAAAATCTTTGCTGAGATTCAGTTCCTTTATTGTAATTGTTTGTTACCAATAATGGATACAATATTATTAAACTTGTCTACATTCATGGTCTATATGGAACCAGTCTATGACTACTTCGTTCAAATTGCAATGATTATTTACTTCTGGTCAGATAGTTCACATAGCGTTTCATCTTAGATAGGAGGAGCACAGAAGTGCATTTAACAGGCATCACTTGTTAGTATATGTAAAAGGTATTTTTTGTGCAAAGTAGTAGGTGTAGAATTTTAAAATTCTCTTTTGGGGACTTAGGGGTAGGGCAGAAGGCCTACACAGGGCATGCATTCCTGTATAGTCTTCTCGAACATATATGTAGAAGTTGCCTGCTGCATAGAACTTGGATGGTCTTTGTGCACTAGCATGAAATGCTACCCTCTGCAAAACCTGGCTGCAAAAATGCCTTAAGTTAGTATGGAAAGTAAATGTTTGTTGTGGTTTAAACCAGCAAGCAGCTAAACAGCGCACAGCCGTTCACTCGCTCTCCCCCTCCCCAGTGGGATGGGGGAGGAAATCAGAGAAAAAAGGTAAAATTTGTGGGCTGAGATAAAGGCAGTTTGATAGGACAGAAAAGGAAGGAAGAATAATAATAATAGCATACAAAATAAGTGATACACAATGCAATTGCTTGCCACAAGCTGACCAATACTCAGCCAGTTCCCAAGCAGTGAACACAGCCTCCTGGCCAACTCCCCCCAGTTTCTGTACTGCGCATGACATTGTATGGTATGGAATAGCCCTTTGGCCAGTTTGGATCAACTATATTGAATGTGTACCCTCCCAGCTTCTTGTGCATCTGGCAGAGCATGGGAAGCTGAAAAAGTCCTTGACTAGTGTAAGCACTACTTAGCAACAACTAAAACATTAATGTGTTATCAATGTTATTCTCAAACTAAATCCAAAACACAGCACTATGCCAGCTACCAGGAAGAAAATTAACTCTGTCCCAGCTGAAACCAGGACAATGTTGCCAAAGGAAACTTAAGAATGAGAAAAGAAAGCTATAAAGCCACTGCCACTGTTTATGCAGTTAAAGTATTTTGAGATTAACAAGCAACTTGCCTCTTCAGCTCTGATGCTACATCTTGTTCTTTAGCTGAAAAGAAACTTCTGTTGTTCAGTTATAAACTCCATGTCTTTAAGGGGAAAATTATTTTCCTTAAATTGTCCTCTTCCATTTGCGTTGATACTGCTAAAAAGTACATGCTGATGTGTCCCCAGTATTGAACTACCCTTGTAATTGGCAAAAAAACCCCAACTTTCAGTGGTGACAAAGGACTCTGGTTTTGGTGTCATTGTGGAGGGCTGCCATCTGTGAAAGGGTATTCAACTCAATTGCTTACGACTGAATGATTGTCATTGGATGTAAGCAGTATTTCTGTCAAGGTTTCAATATGTTTCTTGTAAAACTGCCTGTACTGACAGCTTGTTGCAGAAGTACACTTAATTCCTGGCCCTGCTAACCAATAGACTTTGACTTTTTAAAGTCAATTTGACAGTAGAAATTTCCCATATCTCTTACTCTGTTGAAATATATGTGTGTACACGTGTTCTTATTGAAGTTTATGCAGTGTCTTTTTTGTTTCACCAAAGTATAAAATATCTGTAGGAATAAAATATATGCATGTGTGTGCGTGTTTATGTGCACATGCACCTGATAGCAATAGATGTAAATCAACACATCCACTTTTAAAGTCAATAGAGTTCTACTAATACAAGCTGATGATTTCACAATATATCTGCATTTTATAATTTATTTATGATAAACATGTAGTAAACTAGGAGGATATTAGGAATGATTAAGGAATAATTAACAAATGCTGCCATAAAAATCTGTTGTATCTGGTAATAAAATGTCTTAATATACAGATTAGTAGGTTTGGGGTATTTTTTAATGCAAGAAAAATGCTGTAAATAATTTTCAAATACTTCCATTTATGTGAGTGTGGCATTAGTAACTGATTCCATGCATTTTTCAAAGTCTAACCTGCCTGTGCCAGATAACAATAATGTACATATTCTGTGAATATTTAAAAACCTGCTAAATGTGTGTTAATAAAAGTTGTTTGTTCTAGTGATCTTGGTCAGTATAGCATCAAACTATTTGCTGTCAGGTAAATAGAAACAGTTGATCAAGTTCCTGGATTAGATCTTGCTTTCAGTAACTTGAATGTAAATTTAAAATAACTCTTGCAATTAATGCAATCTCCACTGAACTGAGAGATCAGTATGTGCCATTGAACTGAGAGCAGAATTTCATGCATTGCATTCAGAAATAAAATGAAATTTTCTAGATACAAAAAAGAAGATATCAGTTAAGTTTTTCCTTTCATTATGGCAAGTCTTTGAGCTGAGAAGGAAGCTGCAATGAAGTTGGTTATAGTTACCTGAAGCTGACCCAATGGCAGCTGCTGCATTCTTATGGTGTAGCTTTATGATTCACAAAATTATATTGGCTGGTAGCAAGCCACACAGCGTAATCTTTGATCAGAGGGATAGTTCCCAAATCAGAAATGTGCTTTTTCTAGTGCTTGAGAAAATCCATCTTGATTTAGGCAAGTTTTAAGCTAGCAAAATTACTACTTTAGAGAAAAGCTGCCTGTTCCTTTCTTTTCTTTTGAATGTCCCAGAAACTGTCTGCAGTCCAGTGAGTTGCATACAGCAGGACATCTTGGTCACCAGCATGTTCTCTACATTGGCTACATTTCAGTCTCATGGGTCAAGTGTATGATTCCAGTGTAGAGAGCTCTTACTGAAGCCCTTTTATAAGTGCCTGCCTTGCAGCAGTTGAGAGAGAAGGTTTTGTGAGGCAGTCTGATTTTTTATTTTTTAGTTCTTACGTAAGTGATTGCAAGTCAATCTCTTTTATGTGTGAAGAAGTTACAGGCCAGTCCAATGTTTATTCACAGTAAGTAATGTCAAAAGTACGCAGTAGTCACCTGAGATCATTAGGTACGGAAGTTGCTAGGAAAAAAAAAAAGCAATTAAAAAAAAAAAAAAAAAAAGAGAGCTCTTTAAATGTATAAGCTGAACTCTT
>VZTL01064403.1:0-12757 GCA_013400535.1 Scopus umbretta
CGGGGTTAAACCACAACAGCCTAATAAGAGAATGGTCACAAAATTGAAAAGACTAACTGTGAAAGTAATTTTTGCATTTGCATGGTTTTACTGCATCTAACATTTCATTTGTGTTCATTATCTAACCATTGTCTTCTTCATTGTACACCTTAGCGGAATAAAGTACTGTTCCTAAGTAGGGACAATACCAAATCCTGGCTATAATTTAGCATGGATGTCTGCTGGCAGAGTTAAGAGTTGCAAGTGAATGCATTAACTCTGAGCCAACAGCTTACACTATGCAGTTGTTCGAGCATTACAAAAGTTACTGGGTTTTTCTCTAGAAGCATGGTCTTTCAGTTAAGCATGACTTCTGAGCATGCGGTCATGCAGTGAAATCTCACTGCCCTAGACTGTATCATGAAGGACTCTTACTGTGTGCCTGTGGAAAACAACTACCAGAGGTATACTAAGTGTTACACCGTCTGGAAAATATTATTCTTCACTGACAATATCACAGTTAAGCTTTTTCTTTTCTTGTGTGAGTTACAGTTCAAATTTCATGGAATCAATCTTTCTTAAGCAGGATTCACTCCTCCTATCGTTAAATGTGTTTTCACATACCTTATAGCATGGAGGCATTTTTGTTAAGGTGCAGAAATCGGAGCTTTTAAATGGACCAGAACTTCATTTGTCCAAGCACAGATACCACCCAAAGATGCATGTAGAGTGAATAAAGTTGCACGTACTGTCTGATTTGAACTAGTTCCTGAATACTTTTACAGATGGAACATTCAGAAGGAACAGTAATGCAAATAGGGGCTCTTTCTCAAGGCATAAGCCATCTTACGGTATGTACTTATTTCACTCTTGTTTTAAATGTATTCTGCTAGAATTCAGTGAAAGTTGGTCATTGCTGGTGGTAGTTAAGAGTATGTGGGTCATTATGCTTGTTAAATATGTCTTTATATCCTGGTTGCGCATTCACAGTCAAAAAAAAAAAAAATCACTGCTTTTAATTTGCACTAGAAATCAAGTTTCATTTACACCTATTTTAAGTTCTCATGAACTCTGTCTCTTTGGCCCAATGACAGATATTCATCCCCTTACATGAAAACAATTCTTCAAAGATTTTGCAAGTAACCACCATCAAATGCGTCAGTCACAGCAAAGTCTAACAAAGAGGTACAGGCTTGAAAATTTACATGAGCTATAATGCCATGGAAAATGAAATTTAAAAATTAGCAGCTAATTAAAAAAAAAAAAAAGTTGACTGAAAAGTATAATGAAGAATTACATAATGTAGTTGAGTCACATGCTACACAATCTCTGTGAGAATTTCCTCAAGCAAGTAAGTTTATTTGAAGCTGCATTCAAGAAATTCCTTTTAATTTTGTGTGGCTCAAACTCCCTCTGTTGTGAATCTGATCTCATTACAGTTGTATTTCTTTAACTATAGTCCTGTAACTGAACATGCTTACTTGTTCACATCTTGTTTTTTCAGACGATGTTAAGCCAAGATGAAATGCTGAATGACAGCAGATTCTTAACACCTACCTTTGAAGACTGGAGATGATGTTTCAACATGACCAAGAACACTAATACCTCATGCCTGTCCAGAGGGGTGGCCGGCAGAAGCTTGATGCTGTGGCGCAGAAAAGCTTTGCCTCTTTTCTGCCAGTGAGACTTACCAAATAGCATTTAATATTGTCAGTGTAGCCACGCATTACAGGTAACTCTCCTTCATGCTGTTTTCCATCTCTCGTAATGTGAAATAGGTGTCGAGAGAGAAGTGGTACTTGTATCCAGAGTCTGGGAAGCCAAGACTGGCAATGTGTTTTACCCTTTTATTCAGTCATCATTTACATGGTACGTTTATGTATTGTTCTATGAAAGACCTTGTGTAATTTTTTATTTTTATAATTAACTTGTAATGCAAGAATCATTAATAGTCTATTGTACCATGTGGACTAATTAGAGCCACCTAGAAATTCAGATAGATGCTGGTGAGTGCAGCGGTAATGGCTCACCAAGTGCTACTGCAGTCTTGCCAGAGACTGTTTCCAATAAAAGGATTTTAATCTTTCCTCCCTTTCATTAGCACATGTCCTGTCCTCTTTTTATCTAAGTAAATGCAGTGTAGAATGGGAAGACTGCAACATAATACTGTCCATCAAGCCCTTGCTTTTATCAGGAGGATGACAATCAAGATGGCACGTTCATAAATCTTTACCTAACTCAAAAAAGATGCTGAACAAGTACAGTAGGAAATGTAACTTTGAGACTACCAGAAAAACTGATGGACTCAAAAGCTGGTGCTTCATTTAAAGTGATTTTTTTTTTAATCATGTGATTTTTACATGTGCACTAAGACGTTGATGATCAAGGAGCAATCGCAACACTTAACTAGTGTAAAATGTAACTTTAAGAATGGTGTTTGCCGCACTCAGTAGGTGAGTGCAACAGAATTTCCAGCATGATTATTTGGTTTTAAATGACAGTTCTTTAACTAGAACTACTGAATGGGCTTTTTCTGTACACTGACATTTTGCCTAAAATGGTTAGTAGTGACACACATATGCAAGCATCAGGATGCTCATAAGCCTTCTGAACAGTCAAAATGATTCAGGCAGAGTTTCCTGAGCCCCATACCTGGTTAGTGTGAAACACAGTACGGGCTCTCAGGAAGACAAGGACGATAATAAGCCCGTTTTCTTTCTGTAGTTATGCCTCATTAAACATATGGCTGCAAACAGCCCTGAGGACTGGAGATTGCAGTAGGAACACTTCTGTAATGCTTGCGTGAGAACTGGTGATGTTGTAAACAATATTGCTGTTCACTCTCAGTTCTCTTTTCTTTCCAGCTACAGGTAGATCTTCATAGAATACTTTATTTAGCAATAGGAGACAAACATTACTGCTCTGTGATGTGTAAAATGTGACTAAGGAGCATCAGGCAAGTACCATAATAAAACAAATTTTTGTTTCTTTAAAACACCTGACAAAATAGGTATGTTGCTATTCTACTGAGCTGGGCAGGACTGCAACACTGTAACAGAGGGAATTACAGCCTCTCACTACCTACTTGAGGGGCTCTTCGGGGGTGAAAGCATCACCTTTACAGCAGCAATTACTTGTGGCACCTCTTGGCATGTGCCTCTTGTGTATTAATAAGGTATTAACAAGAAACTTTAGTAAATAGGGAAATGCCAGAAAAAAATCTGCATAGTTGTGAAGGAAGACTTAGGATGTATATGAATAGTTTGCATTACTCTCTCCTTGCAGGGTGTTGGTTTACATATTGATTCAGGCTGAGGGCAGGTCACTCCCAGCCACAACCCTCCCAAATAAAGGGGGAAATCTCAGGGACTATCCAGAGTATGCAGCAAGGGCTCTTCCAGAGCTATCAGTGGCACATTTTAAAGGTGACCTATTCTAGTCCTCACTCTGTGAGCCTCTCATGGCAGACCCAGCACTGTATGGTCAGATTTTAGAAGCTAAACGTATGATTTTATTGTCCAAAATGATAAAACCAAGGCAACTTTTTTTCAATCACTGAACAATGAAATGTAATGGAAAATCCAAAGGAAAGAGAAGTCATTCTACACATCAGCAAACTAAAAATGCTTAATAAAAGGTATTAAAGATACCAGTCAAGTACATCTCTGAACTACAATACAATCAACACTAGTGACCAGACCATGTACTACGGGCATTTGAAATACTTTGTCAGGTTAATTAGCCAGCAGACTTATTACAGCACTACAGATAGGATAAGCTGCTCCAACAGAGGCAGCCCTAATGTCACTGGGATATTCCAAGAAGATTTTCAGATTTTGATGATGTATTTATAACTCGGTGTGGTGTTGTGCTAACTTGGCTGTGAATAGTCTATCTACAAAATTATTGATTTTTTTAATATATATATATGTAGTAAGAAATCTTGAATTAGCATAAAACAGGCATAAATGCTTATTTCTTGACTGTTATGAATAAATTCTGAATGTTCCTCCGTCTCTTGTTGACTGAAATAGAATCTTCTAACACCAATACACGTGGCTGATCTCTCATGAGAGATAGAATCACAGTCTGAATCCCACAGGGGATTGTTGTGCATTGTTGCTGCAAATGTAACTGATGAAGTACAAAACCGCTATGTCAACAATTCCTTTGGTTTTGCTTTAGATTAATAAAAATATTTAGTAAACATATTCATTAACACCTGAAGAAACAAGTCTTCTGGCTCAGGGATTTCTCAGACCCTAAACCAAATGTAGTATAAACTAATTCCTGGAAATGAACACACAGTATTTCACAGGTGCTGAAGACTAAGAACTAAACACTATGTGGCAAAAACACTGAGATGAGGCATGAGCTGAGTTTAAGACCATAGCTTACAATAGGAAGTAAGAAGCCATGTTTTCTGTTAAGCAAAGGAAATTTTTGAAACTGCCAAAAAAGCAAGCACTACACTTGAGAATGACATTCAAGTGATGTAACAACACTGGATAGTTATGTCTGTGTATGCAGCCCAGAACATCCATGTACAGCTGGCTGTGATTGTTTAGCTAAGGCTGTTAGAAAACAGCATGAGGTTATGCCCAACCAACCAGCCAACCAACCAACTTGGTTGGACTAGATTATCTCAGAGATCTTTTCCAACCTTAACAATTCTATGATTCTATGTAAATTTCACACTAATGAGAATGTCTGTTATGGTAATAAGCAATTTTCATGTTACCCAAATTCTGTTCAACTTTTTCAATAGCATATTGCAACTTCTTTCCTAGTCCCTGGTAAAGGGTTGGAAAACAGCATTACAAAAAAGACAACAACTGTTCTTTGTACTCTCCTTCCCCAGGATGCACTAAATGAATTGCCTGTAGAGCACAGTCAAATAATCCTAGTCTAGTTTTATAGCCCTCTCCCAATTTCCAGAGCAGAGCTGGAAAATATCGAGAGAACAAGGATGAGAAAAAGTATGTAATCACTGCTATGTGGGGAATACCAGCAATCTTCAGGATAGAAGAGATGGGGCAGCAGGGATGATGGTTGGATGTCTGTAAAATTAGTAAACATGAAGACCTATTCACACGCTCTTCCAACACAAGAATTGAGGCAAGCACAAACCAGAGGAAGTCATTCTTCACAAAACAGTGCTAATCCTACGGAACTACTAACAGCCTGACAAAAATCTCACATGGGCTCCAAAGGAGACACAGTAAGTAAGTTCATACACAAGTAATCCACTGAAGGTTACTATATCTATAGAGACAGGTATTGAGCAACTTAATGCCAACAAAATGCTAATGTAACCTGATTCAGAAGACAGCCCAAAACAGAGCTGCAACTTTTGCTGAGAAGTCCAAGAAACTGGCACATCCTGAAATGCAACAAAAGATCCACTGAGTAACATGGGCCTCGCCCAACAGGAGTTAATTACTGGGTCACGCTTTCTAAGGCCCACATGGTTTAGAACATTTTTCAAAACAGGTTTTGTGGTAAGACTTGTTTCTGCGGGGCTGAGGGGGGAGCTTTGTTGTTTAAAATGTTGTAAGACAAGAAGACTTGATATTATACTAATGGCCCCTTGAACAACAGTGAAACTCCGACTTGTTCTGTGACGAGCAAAGGCGCTTCCAGTGCGTACCAGTAGCCTACCTTGTGGAGGGCTGTCCAGTGTACACCAAAGCGTGAACTGATCAGGATGCCGCTTTCTTAGCAACGTCTTCTAGCTCAGCTCTCAGTAATGTGTCTTTTTCTGTCTGCAAAATGAGACTGCTGTTTAGCTCCAAGCCATCACAAGATGCTCTCTAAGGGGAGCTCATCTGGTGTTCAACAAGACAAATGCAATGATAACTGATTCAAACCAGAAAGTGATTTTTTTCCCCCTTTACATGATAGGCTGTTATCATTACAGGCTTCTGTAAATTCAGATTAAGAACAACAAACTATGAGACTTAATAGCCACCTAAATGCTGTCTTAAAGATGGCAGTTTGAACAACTTTTTAATCTGGACTAAAAAAAAATCACAATTAGCTGGATTTGTCTCTGACCCTGGCAAATACAGCCCTGTACAAGCATGGTGAAGGTTAACTGTAGAAACAGATTAACAGAACAAAATCCTTTTTCCTTTAAATCAATGAAGGAATAAAATGAGTAGAAGGATAAGGATCTGTTCACACTACTTATTCCCTAATACAGGAATTAGGGAGTGTAAGTGAAGCTATGAGGCGCTACCTTCAAAACAAATAAAAGATCACAGGAACTATGATAGCACCATGCAGTATGTATAAAGGGCCTTATGGCTTTTTTTTTTTTTTTTTTAATTCAGTTTCTCCCCTTAAATCATGTTAACCCTAGACAATAGATTAAGAACTTGCATAATAACCATTTCCTGCTCGTCCCTATACTGATCATTGTTAAATGTGCTATTTATCTCAAATAATATTTTTTCATAAATGGATGGGTGAAAATACAAAGCCAAAGACAGGGGAAGAGTATGAAACATGCAGAGCAGTATTTTCTCCAGGGGCTAATGTCCCACCAGTTTAAAAATTCAGAGGCCAGCAAAAAAAGTAGGCCATTAAAGAAGGAAAACGGATGAGTCAGTATACTCACCTGATCAGCAAAAAGAAGGTAACATTTTGTGGAGTCCTTAGGATCATTTGTGATATGACAGATCAGCCGCAATATAAGAGTTATTCCTGTTACAACCAAAGCAGTTAAAGCCCAGATATTTCTTTCAACCCATGTAAGGCTGCAGTTTCAATATTAATGCTGCCTTCCTTCAGCCTTCAGTGGGAGCTTAGTTTGCACAGGGCTACATACCTCTGAATTTCTAATCCATGCCAAATGCAGAGGTTGGGGGTTTCTATTATTACAAATTGTTTCAAAACAAAAACAAAACCACAATACTTGTATCCAGGGCTTTCCTCTTCAGCGGTCTCTAGTGCATACAGTAATTTTAACCTCAAGACATTTTCCTAAAATATTTTTTGTCATTGATACTAAAGCTCAGAGAGATGAAGTAAATCCTCTGAGGTCACACAGTAAATCAAGTCTTGAGCTCTGAAGTTGCTGGCTCCCAGGACTGAGCTCAAGCCACCAGAAAGCCTTGGTGTCGCCAAACACTCACCAAAAGAAGAAATACAGATGGAAGTGCTCTGCTATCAAAGTACAGTGTTTGATACTCCTCACACGCATCCATAAAGACATCTTTGTTCTCTAGACGTTCCATATGAGAACAGTTTTACTGGGTCCTCCAGCTATTATCCCAAGATTCTTTGCAAACTTTTTCTCTGCTTCAGACTTCTTATGAGATTTAATAAGAAAGGTACCTAGAAGAAATATTAAAAACCTATATGTACATTAACTCCTAAACAAACATGGATACAACTTCCATGGGAATAAATTACTACAGCCTACCAATTAATTGGGACAGATCTTCTGGAAATGCTAAATGGACTCAGCACAGCATTGAGCATGAAGAGTAGAAACCTCTTTGTCTCTGTAATCTCTAACCCTAGCTTTGAACAACTGATTTACTCCTTCCCTACTACCCAACATAATTTATAATAAACTCAAGGATTCCCACATCATTGCCTAGAACACAACTCAGCAACTGTGAATGTCAGTGGCAGCTAAAGGTAACCACAGTCCCTACTACAGAGAAGCAGGTTTCTTAGGCCATCTTCTTCATCCTCACTTGCACCATGGATCTATGCATTTGTGTGTGTCCATGTTCAATGGAGCCGTATTAAACCAGCATCAGGCAAAAAACCCTGTAAAGATTAGAATCAGGATTGTTGGAGCCTTGCATACTTTTATCAATAAAAACTTCATTGTAATTCATTTCCAGTTAATGAGATCCCCATGACACTCGCAGTCAGCTAGCAGACTACCTTCTAGCAGCCTGTGATGAGAAGACCTTGC
The DNA here is from genome assembly GCA_013400535.1 of Scopus umbretta. Classification (NCBI taxonomy): domain Eukaryota; kingdom Metazoa; phylum Chordata; class Aves; order Pelecaniformes; family Scopidae; genus Scopus; species Scopus umbretta. Next base: position 7,916 of record VZTL01064403.1, read on the forward strand.
TGATGTCTGCTCCGCACCTGCGTATACCATTGCTTCAGCACTGTCAAAAAAACAGTCAGTCTGTAATTGAATTAATCTCCAAGGACCAAGCCAAGTGCAAAGCCTATGAAAAGTATCTTATATGAAAAGCATCTGAAATATTCCAATCATCTTTTAAGAGATCTGTAACTAGTTACAAGCTTTCCTAGCTACTACTCTTTATAGCAGCCAAAGCAGAACAGAAAGGAACACTTGTAAAACATGTATCACTTGTTTCCTCTGAGATATAACGGATTCATCAGTATATTACTCATCATAAAAGGTCACGATCCAGAGAAGCACTAAGCTCTTATTCCCCCTGAAGTAAAGTGCACAGTCCCTCTCAGTCAAGATCAAAGCAAAATCTTTCACTTGCATCTTGAAAGGGGATTACTTCTCTGAACTTACTTCCTCCCAGTCAACTCAGACCTGGTTTAATCATGAAATAGAGCTGGCTCACAGTCAGCAGGTTATTCAGTAACAACACTGAGATTCTCAGAGGGCATTTTAGGCCATAACCTCCCTTGCTTAAGAAGTATCTGGAACATCTCTCTCCGTATGCGTAGCTGAGGTACTATTTCCAGTACAGCCTTCTCAGTAATATACTGCAATAGCGTTTTTTTCAGATTTAATCATATGGTCCCAGGAGTCAGACAACCACCAGCTATTCCTCACACAAAGTAAACACAAAGTACTCTTTCCCACCGTGTCAACCCTGATGGGCTCTTGCACAAGACCAGGAAAGGTGGATTTTTCTCTTTTCCACTTTTTAAAAAAGATTCTCTAATAGGTTGTCAAGTTTTATAAAATGCCTATGAAAATAACCAACAGAAGTGCCTCTCCTTTGCTCTCCCACCTGCATGTGACAGTACCTGTCTGCTTAGAGACAAGGAGCCCACTTGGGCCTCTGAAGTCAATAATATCTCCAGTCTTCATGCCATCAAGGTACTGGCAGATCTTCCCACCTTCTGGAAACTTGGGATTCACATTTTTGTGATAGACCTGTAAAAACAGTAATTGGTACGATACCAACCATTAGCTTTCCTGCAGACAATATTACAAACTGTAGAACACAATATTGCAGGTCTGAAATTTAGCACCTGAGAAAGAAATTGAGACAATTGTGCCTTGCAACAGGAAGCAGCCAAAATAAGTAAAATGCTCGCTCCTGCACATGTTCCTATGGTCTCTGCAAACAGCCAGGCTAACAGGAATAGGTGGCAGGCAGATTATGTACTGGTGCCCTCATTTCACTCTCACTCCAGCAAGAACATTATGTTACCCCATTTCTGTAACTGCTCTTTCTGAAAATAGCATTGCTACTTTTTTTTTTTTTTTAAGACTTTCCCAGAGACTTCAGGCACATGACAACTTTTTCACTTTTCAAAGCACATAAGTAGTTAATAACAATTCACCATTCTTGTAACATGAAGAACAGACATGCAAAAAAAAAGCCCAGATTTTTACCTAAGGACAAACTCTATCATAGAAAAGGATTAGAAAGTCCAGCAGTCCTGGGATCAAGTCATCCTGCATTCCCTAGCTTAAAGGATTTCCCTTGTTTCTGTATCCCATTTTCTTAATCAATAAACGCATTAGAACAACTTCTGACACTGACAGACGTATAGCTCTGTATACGTATAAATCTCTGCAGAGAGATCTCTAAAGATAGCAGTTCTTAACTGACTTGTTTCCCACTGACAGCTATTAGCACAAGTCCTAGTAGCAGCATCGGCAGCTTGAGGGAGAGTGATTGCTACTCGTGCGTTGCCAAATAAAAGATACAAGGGAAGTTACTGCAGCGCTGCCAAGGAAGTGATTCCCTTCTCCATCTTCCCTACCTCTGCTATGTCTCCGTGACATACAGAAGATACACAGGATACAACTTACTGTTCAAGGATAATGTGAAATGAGTTGTTCGCCATACAGTCATGTTATGTGAAAGATCAATCAAAATAAACTCTATATTTCACTAAAATGAAGTACTTTCCTTCCTTCCAGTCAGCAATTTATCTATATTAAAGGAATCCAAAATCCACCTTTATAATTAAATCAACATAACCTTTTGTCTCATCACTGGAAACTGGGGTATAGGCTCGAATCACCAGATTACCATTGATTTTTGCAGAAAGGTAAACATGTTGGCCTAGGGAGAAAGAATTACAATATGATTATTTTTTTCATCCTTGTTTTGAACTTTTCTCAGGCCTGGAGGACAAGACAAGAGAAAAAGCAGGTAGTGTAATCCATTAAACACAAACAATGATGGAGAAAATCTTTACCATATAAATGGTGTATAAAACATCTAGTCTCTCTTCTTTCTTTTTCAGCAAGAGTTTCTGGAGCAGGGGGTAGCTGAGGAAAGCCGGTATATTACAGCATCGAGGATAAGATACTAGTAAAGTAGGAAATTTGTAGTAAAATAATGATATAGAAAGTTTGTTGCTTACTCTCAAGTCCTTTCTATATTTTGGGTTCTACTGTTCTCATATTCATTAATGAAGTGAAAGTAAGGATACACCAGTTCACATAGGCAAAGAAAGAAATAAGTATTATGGTTTAACAGCAGCAATCTCTCAGAGCAAAATTCCCAGGGATTCTGCACCAAGACATCAAGAACAAAGCCTTGGGCCATAGTCCTTCTCCATAACTCCTGCCTCTGTAACACTGCAGCTTCCACAGCATTGGATGCTGCTGTCCACAGAGAGCTCTTTGCCCAACCTAGTGCTCCAGGAGGCAGACTCTAAAAGGCACCCATTTCTTTCTGCTGATTAGAAGAACTGAAATTCCTTGCCAAGAGTAGTCTTCTCAGCCAGACAGCACTAATCTAAAGAATTGTATGGAAAAAAACAAAAAGCGGGAACAGTGCTGGCAGAAAACACTTTATTTTTAGCAAAATGATCCTGGTTAAAAGCAGAAGGCAGGAATATCCCATGAAGTAATTTGTCCCGTGCAGTTGCAGGATCTTATTCCTAAATTTTTAAGAATAAAGTCTGGATAAACACATGCACTGCAGGGCACATCTCAATTAATTTATCATTTGTCTAGTTAATGTGGACAGTTCAATTACACTTTTGCATACAAGCCAGAAGAGAACGTGGAGAAAGACTGCTGCCCTTGACAAGCAGCATGCAAGGACATGCTCACAGCATGGAATGGGAAAGGCCCTGACACTTGCCATACAGCAAGGGAAACAGCAAAACGTAGTACAGCACAAACAGGGCTACCTCTGCCACATCTGCAAATCAGAAAGGGAGGCTTTCCCCTACATAGATTGCCATTAATTCAAGGTCCAAGGTTCAATACCATCCATTTTGCAGGGTGCGGGGAAGAAAACTGTGCCAATCCTAGTCTGAAATGAACTGCATGCTACAGAAAGCAAGACAAAGTCGTATACATATGTATGTAAATACCTATGTGCATGCACAGAAAAGTCTCTGAATATTTCAGCATCTTCTCTATACAGTAGTTGTATTCTCCCCTTTGTTCTGCACAGAGCAGTTGCAATCTTCCTAGGCAGGAGAGTTGTTCTCTTTCTCATCTACAAGTGTGACTGTGTTCGTCAAAGGCACGAGGGCAGTTGACAATAAACTGAGGGCACCAGATGGAAGTAGAATGCAAATAAGAAATACAAAAAAGCTTTGACAGATACCCTTCTTGCCTATAGCCTGACTGGTGGTGAATTTCAACAGATTGAGTTCAGTTTCACCATTCACAAACAGAGAAGGACTAGTGGGAGAAGTGGTGGTCGGAGGGCGTCTTGGGCTCAGCGACCATGATATGATAGAGTTTTCACTTCTCGGTGAAGTAAGGAGGGCGGTCAGCAAAACCTCTACCATGGACTTCCGGAGGGCAGACTTTGGCCTGTTCAGGACACTGGTTGAGAGAGTCCCTTGGGAGGCAGTCCTGAAGGGCACAAGGGGTCCAGGAAGGCTGGATGCTATTCAAGAAGACAATCTTAGGGGTGCAGGGGCAGGCTGTCCCCATGTTCCATAAGACAAACCGGTGGGGAAGGCGACTGGCCTGGCTGAACAGGGAGCTTTTGGAGGGACTCAGGAAAAAAAGGAGAGTCTACCACCTTTGGAAGAAGGGGCAGGCAGCTCAGGAAGAGTACAGGAATCTCATTAGGTCACGCAGAGAGAAAATTAGAAAGGCAAAAGCATGGCTAGAACTCAATCTAGCCACTGTTGTGAGAGATATAAAAAAAGTTTTTACATCAGCAGCAAAAAGGGAGCCAAGGAGGATCTCCATCCCTTGTTGGATGCAGGGGGAAACGTGGTCACCAGGGATGAGGAGAAGGCTGAGGTACTTAGTGCCTTCTTTGCCTCGGTCTTTAACAGCAAGACCAGTTCTCCCTGCAGTATCCACCCCCAGGAGCTGGAAGACAGGGGTGGGGAGCAGGATAAGCCCTTCATAACCCAGGAGGAAGCAGTTAACAACTTGCTATGCCACCTGGACACTCATAGGTCTATAGGGCCAGATGGGATCCCACTGAGTGCTGAGGGAGCTGGCAGAGGAGCTTGCAAGCCACTCTCCATCATTTATCAGCGGTCCCAGTTGACAGGGGAGGTCCCAGACAACTGGAGACTACAAGAAGGGCCAGAAGGAAGATCTGGGGAACTACAGGCCTGTGAGTCTAACCTCGGTGCCGGGGAAGATTATGGAACGGTTCATCTTGGGTACGCTCAACAAGCACATTCACAACAACCAGGGGATCAGGCCCAGCCAGCATGGGTTCACGAAAGGCAGATCCTGCTTGACCAACCTGATCTCCTTCTATGACAAGGTGACCTGCCTAGTGGATGAGGGAAAGGCTGTGGATGT
>VZTL01064403.1:13183-24309 GCA_013400535.1 Scopus umbretta
GGGGGGGGAGTTGATGGTTGGACTAGATGATCTCAGAGGTCTTTTCCAACCTTAACAATTCTATGATTCTATGATTCTTGTTCTAAACTACACCACACAATTTAACACAAGAAGAACAAAGCACACACAAATGATCAGAAATACAACCCTTTGGGAAACCTGACATTTCTCTCTGACACAGCAGCATTCAGATGCAGCTTTTAACACCTTGCTTTGCTGAGCATTAAATTCCCAAGCAGTCAGAAGTCCCAGAACTATGAATACAGTTACAAATCCTAAAAACAGAAATACATGTAATGAAGCATTTTCAGTACTTACCTACAGGTAATCCTAATACATGACCTGGTGAAGGTAGCCCAAACTGGAATTTCTTGGTGTCATGACTGATTTCATAAAAAAAAAAAAATAAAACAAAATCAGAATGAGGTCAACATCACCACTGCTTTGCATTTTGAACTCTACTCAACACAATGTGCTTTAGTAAGTCTGTTCTTTGTTATCATGCAAGCCAAATGTCAGGAAGGGAAGCAGAAATGACTTTGAAAAGTTTAAACTGACCAGAAATTTTAGAAGCAAAGTCTTTTCCTCTTTAATTCCACAAGGAGTGCCTTTTGCCTGTCTGCATAATCCCTACAGCACCTTTACATAAAGAAAATCTGGAAACCTCTATTGCCAAAGGCCAGTGAGCACATTTCATAATTTGTGGCCAAAGATAGGCAAGACACGACATGCAGAAGCACAGGCTGTTGGCATTACTTCTCACTGATGCACACTGGACAAAAATCAAGGAAGAAACACAGCTCTACACTAGGATTTAAAGAAACAAAGAAATGAGTCCATCCTTCTTTTGAAACAACCATAACACTGTAGTGTAGGCATAAATACTTTCAAGAAACCTGCTCTACCCTAGGAAAACACTGCAGCCTGCCTGTGGGAGTCACAGCTGCCCCTCAAGGGCTCTGTGCGCTTCTCTGGCCCCGAACCCTCTGCACGAGGTGTGTAACGCCTGCTCGAAACCCACTCCTCTCACAACCCGGGCTGAAACAGGCTACCCTAGGAGACAAATTCCCATTTGAAGTGTCTATTTTGTAAAACTAAGGCATATTTAGGAACACTTAGTGGTTTATCACCATTTCACATGTCCTCAGGTCTCGCTGACAGAGAGGACTGCAGGGCCCTTTTCGACAGCAGGTCCTGCTCCCCTGGATGGGAGCACACCACTTAAACTGCACACCACTGCAAGCAACCAGACTCACTTTGCACAAAACGGTGGGACAAAACCAGCCACAAAATCCAGTTACCCAGCGTGGACACTCACTGGCTATCGTACTTTTCCCTCCCCTGCATTTTCCTACCTTAATTCTCATTGCTTTCATGATCAGCAACAGAAAACAGTGATGCAGGAGTTCTGGTCCAGTCCCAGTTTGCCTCAGTCTGTCCCGTAAAATAACAAAGTTCAAGCCTTCTAGGCAGAAACAGCATGCAACTTTAGAATCTAACAACACAAGGTTCACAGGTAAAGGCGGCATCTTGCGTTTTCATATGCAAACATCCTCCTTCAAGTCTACAACAGGCACACTCCTAATGAAAGGCCCAGGAGGCTGCACCAAAAATACAATGCCAGTGCACCCAGCAAGAGGCACTGCGCTTTGCATTTGTGACTTTCTCTGCAGACAGCATGTACAGCCCACAGTCTGTGTTGCAAACTGCTGGCAAATGACCAGTTAACCAGGGAAGGGGCGAGGGGGGCAAGAAAGCTCAAGTTCATCTAGTGCAACTGGGGGAACAGAAATTATTTCCTACTTTCTTCCCTATCCCTGGGGCCAAAATTTTACTTTGTGACAAGCAGCACTAACAAAGTATTTAGTATCTACTGACTTCAAACTGCTTTCAAAAACCAAACCAAAACAACAACAACAACAAAAAAAGAAGAAAGAAAAAAGAGACTAAGTATCTTTATTCCCTCTAAAGAGTGCAGGACAGGAGCACACAAGTTGGTGACAGACACAAAAATCAATTAAAAGAAAATGCAAGACTTTGAAGTCCAAGTCCATGCCACAAGGTTCAAAATAGTTTATTTAAAATAAAAGCATGACCATATATGACCATATCACACAGACACGTCTTTGTCAGGAGGAAGAAAACAAACCGATTAAACCTATGGGGAAGGAAGGAATGCCAGGAATAATGTCACAGTGTGCCAAGCTGTAGATGGTGAGACAAGGAAAAGACACTAAATCAGATTTATTAGGTTTTGGTATGCTTCTTTTATGTGACTTGTAAAAAGACTGAAAGAAAAATACATTCAGTCCCCTGTGCTACTTAAGTAGTGACTTTGGAAGACCAGAGAATTAATAACCTTCGGCTCTTTTTTAATTTTTTGTTAATATCAGCTTTCTTCCTCTGACTTCAAAAGCAGGGAAACCATTACCAAAATATAACTTAATGCTCCATTACACAGGCTGCTGAAAATAGGAAGAGGCTCAGAGCTGCATATGACAGCGCCGTTTCTGAAGTAAATTAACTCCTTGTGTCAGTGTCACAAAGAGCCACTATCCTCATGAGTATCATAACCAAGCCCAGGACCTCCAGGCTGAATGACCCATTCTCCATGATTAAAGAAGCTAGCTTCTCCCACTGAGGTGCTGTGACTTCATATTTTCTAACAATATGGTAATGGTACAGCTTGTAACTTTTACATACATATTTTGCTTTCATCAATGTTCTACCACATTATCCATGTGGCAAAAGGCTCTGAAACTCAAGGAGAATAAAGTGGAAAGATAATAATAGAGACAAGAAACATTCAGATCTCTCAGTCAGAATTTATCCTGAAGAATAAAAAGGATTTTATCCTTCTTTTTTTTAATTTTCAACACAGGACTTTATCTACCTTACTATGACTAATAATTACACTGCTATGCGATTACCAGTGGTTCTCTGAATGGCACTATTAATAGGAAGCATTAATCTTCCCTCAAGAACAGGACTCTTGCCTTGCCTTTAGTAAGATAAAGGCAAGTAAGGGGGTTTGTAGAGCTTGAGAAACATTTAGAGATATTTCATACTTTCTGTATTACCTATTCCTAATTCTCCTTCAATTTTGCTGATTATTTTCATTTCTTTTGAGTCAAAGGCAGGGTTTTGATCTATATAAAACTCTTTTTTCTTTTTTTTTTTTCCTTCAAACTACCAAGCCTAATTCTTTCTTCTTGTTAACTTGCTTTATACAGACATAACATCCACAGTTCCTCTGGTGTTACTGCTCAATTCACTCTTTTGAAAGCATACAAAGAACATGTCTAGTCACTTTAGCTGAAGAAATAACAGTCTTTCTGTGCATCCAATTCACGACAGTAAATGGATTCCTAAAATGATAAAAAAAACCTGCCTTTGTGCCACTTGTCCTCAAAACGTACAAAGGAAAAAAGTCTAGGGGAAAAGAGAAGAAAACTGGGAAGACCACATGAGAATGTAGTTCTACAGTATCATCTAGATACTATGATTGTCAGATCCTTTTGGGCAGACCCACTCTGGAAAGAGAGCCAGGAAATACATGGCATGTGTACCTCCAGGCAGAGTACATCTAAGGAAGGATCCGATGCTGCTGTGCTGTCACTCCTCTGGCTTCACTGGGGAGGTCGTGGGCGTGCAAGCCACCGAGAACAGCAAGTTCATAATGCAGTAAGCCACTATGCTGTCCTCGGCTGGAAAAGGAGGAGATGCCAAAGTAAAAGAATGACGAACCAATGAGTCACAGAGGCAATGTCACAGAGTCAGAGATCAACAATGTTTTTAACATGCTTTGTCAGGCTATATAGCCAGAAACCAGATTTCAGACAATTGCTTCCTCTTCTGTACTGTTGTTAGGCGTGCTTTAACAATAGACATATATTTTCTCTTTTTGGATGAAGATCTCCCCTTTCCAACAAAAGTTACAAAAATGCTTTAATAATCACTCCTGCAAAGGCTACTTAGGTGCATCGTTGGCAATATGGACGGGCTCTCAGCATGCGTGCCCATGCGCAGATACGGAACAGGACTACCATTTCAGAGCTAAGCAAGAAGATTTATGGTCACAGATGCTCATGTTAACCAAAGGTCAGAACAAGATATTTTTGGATGTAGACTTTTATTCTAAATATTTAGCACAGTGCCAATGAACAATGCAATGAGCCTTCATTTGCTTCCATGTAATGTTACAAAGAAGATATTTTTACTTACGTGCCAACTGAAGAAGATTTATATCCAGATTTTAAGCGTGCAGAGAACCTGAGCCTACCTCAGTACTCAGGTAGGCTACTGGTATCCTACCTTTTGACTGTAGGGCTCAGGAAAGCCTCATATAACTGTCAAGAATTAAAGCAGACTTCATATAAATTTTGTAAAACCTAAATACAATTCCATTACATAAACTCCATTGAAAGTATTTTTTTATTTTAAAAGCAGATTTCATTTGCCTCACAAAACAGTTCACATTATTGCTAAAAGATACCGGCAGCTTACAATAGACTAAAAAGATACAACAAACAAAAGCAAAACTAGACTACTTGTAAAAACATACTAAGAGAAACACAAAAGGTCAACATCATGTAGTCAAGTAAAAACTAAGCACCCTAACAAGCAAATCAAATACAAATAATTTAAGAAAGCATTCCCAATATTTGAAAGGATTTTTTTTTTAAGAGAGATCAATTTATCAACATATAACCATTGCATTCAGTAGGACTAACACAGCTGATACCACCTGAGTTCTCCCCCCACTTTTTGATTTTTCTGAACACACCCACTTGATATGCTTCTATTAGATTAATAAGCAGATAAAAACTTTACAGGTATTTTAAGTCAACTTGTTCCCGTTAAGCAAAACAGGATGCCAACAAAGTTATTAGACAGATCTGCTCCCAGCATAGTTAAACTGATATAGTTAGCTAATAACAACTTTCACCATAACTGAATATTAACAGACTTCCATAATGAAAAATTACACAGGATATTTTCCCTCCATTGATCTCTGAAGACCTCTTCATAGAGCTTATCAAAGATAGAACAAGCATACTCTATCAATAATGTAACACAGCTCTGCCTTACACTTAATCTGAATCTGTCCATAGTCCTTCCACCATGAAGTATTTTCATAGTTTCACAGAAAGCTCATGCTCCAGATTATTTTGTGGGCTTTTGCCTAAAACTTTACAGTGAAGAGAAGAAACTGGTGAAAAGATGTTTACTGTTATCATTTGGGAATAAAGGTAGAAGAGATTATTTTTTTCCACAGCTACAGAATAAAATTATATTTTTTAAAAAAAAATCAGAAGTTCTAAACTAATGTCATCAAAAAACTAGGGTTATTGGCATCAAATGCATGTATGGGAAGCACATCACTAAAGATTTTTGCCAGTAACATCAACAGAAACAAAATGAGATGTCTTACTTTCTAGTTATTTTCCAGACCATTGAGTCAAAGAAGGATTATACTTGTGTTACCTGTTGTACTATCATATTGATCTGGTTTCTAAACACTAAGACTGTGCACAGAACAGTCTGCAAAGCTATTTGGAGCCTGTCATCACAATTGCTTGTGTAAGCAGCCATCTGGGCATTGAACAAACTGCTATTTACAAGTAAATATGCTCAACTTGCAGTGTGGGGATTACACAGTACCTCTTTAATTACATGTACAGATTAATTAGGATGGCTGTCAGTCCCTTCATGGTGCCAAAGGCCCTTGGCCTGTAACACCTGTCTTTTCAAACATTTCTATCTGTTCAAACAATGCACAATTTGTTAAAACAGGAACTGTATTAAAAATATCCTTTTCACAGCAGTTGGACTGAGTCATACCACTAATGACTACACAACGTTCTTCTGCTCCTCAGTGATGCACTACTACTGCCACTGCCTAGGTCCTCTCTGAGCCAGTGGTTAACACTCTCATTGACCTTAATGGAAGGATGACTGACTGCCCCTGCAGTTGTTTTACACAGGCACTTATTCAATCTCATTTCTGCAGTATTTTTATGCTCTCCAGTACTACATACAAGGACATGCTCGGCATATGGTATGTGGTGGCTTATCGTCCCTCTCTTTCCTTCTAAGGTAGGTTAGCAGTGTGTCAAAAGCCTGCAAGTAACTTGTGTCTGCCCCAAGCACATGCATGTGAAGCCAAAGTCTCAATTCAGGTAAATGAGCAGTAAATTCACCAGGGTAAGTATCAGCTATTTTGGAATCCGTTCACCAATCATGAACTAACACACTCTCACCAAATTTTGCTTTCAACGACATTTGTGTTTTGGAAGTTTTTTTACAATGTGGTCCATCGGAACTGCTCTTTTGATGGTCACACCATGAAAATGGGGAGATCTACAAAAAGGAGAAAAATAAAACAGGGTAAACGTTGCAAAGATTGTCAACAAATGCAGGCTGTAAACTTGTTGAAGCGGACTCAGCTGTCATCATGTGTCAAGTTCATGCCTCCTTACCTCCTCCCAACCCTGACAAATGAAGCAACAAAGCAGCAGAAAGGAAAACATTCATCAACACAAGAAATGCAATAGAGAGGGGAATAATAATACATCCAGAAGAAAAAAGGTTTTCAGAAGTGGTTACTGATTTAGATTCATCTGTTTCTGGGCATTCAGCTAGAGGTATGCTCAACAGCCAAGGCTTCAGGAAGTGCTGGACACCCAAATATAAAAAAGGCACTCTGGAGAAGACCTCGAACTAAGCATCTAGCTAGCAATAGCAAAAGGATTCATTTAATTGTTTTTTTGTTGGGTGGTGGGTTTTTTCATACATACCACTACTATTAATACTCTGCTTGATCCAGTCAACAAAAACACTGACATTTGTGTATACTCCTGGGTAGCTCTTCCTTCCACATCCCAAGCCCCAGCTAGTGATTCCATGAAGGGTATAAAATCCCGAGTTATCTTCTGAAGGACAAACTAACGGGCCACCAGAATCACCCTGCACATGAACAAAGGAATCTTGTTAACATCAATCCTTACATTTTTAAAGTATCAGTTCAGCTACAAGAGGTCCCAGCTGCTCATGTGTTTGGAGATTTCTGTTTTTAAAAGGCAGAGAAAGAAATAACCTTTGTTCAAGGGAAGTACCTGTTTTTGCAACATAAGTAATTAAAATACTACTATTAAGGAGTCTTTCACTGTAAATCACCTCCAGCCTGTTTGCAAGAAAACAGCTCTTAGTGAGGTTTTCACACTCCCCTTTTCAGAACCCATCTGGCCATACCCCAGGCGTCAGAAGGCAAAGGTGATGTGCACAACTTACTGTGCATGAGTCCTTGCCTTCTTCCAGAGGGAATCCAGCACAGATCATCCTCTGAGTCACTTTACTGGGAAGATTTATGTAATAGCTCTGACATGCGTCAAGCAACAGGATGGGGACTTCCAGCTGATGCAGTTTTTTCCCATATTCTCTGTCTTGAAGTAAAAGACATCTCAGAAACCAGTACACACATGTGTTAGTGATTCCAGAAAGAAGCTTTACTCTTCCCCTTTGCAAATGTTCTCAATCCAAATTATCTGATTTCTTTCCTCCTAGCTGAGCTTACACAAGTGGAAACTTTTTAACACGTCTGTTCTCCAGAAACTAATGTATAGACAGAATGAATGTTACAACACAGAACACAGTATTTAAAACACAGTTACAGCATGCTCAACCTTCAAAATAGCAAAGACTGCATACCTTCTTCACGTGCACCCCATCCTGTGACAACACACACCCTCGAGGGCTGAATCACCTCCTCCTTGGCAGGGAGGCACACTGGGTGCACATAGTGGTTGAATTCTAAGGGCTCAGCCAGTTGCAGTAAGGCAATATCAGAGTCCATAGTGGTCTTGTTAAAACTTGGATGTATAACATACCGCTTTACCGATCTTTTCTAGGAAAGCAAGGACATCGACGTTTTCTGAATGACTTGGGAATTTGAGTCTTTAAGTAACTTTGGTTTTATAAATTTTCAGGCCATATGCAAGACGCCTTAAGAGGATGACACATTTAAAAGCAGCTGCTGAAGCCACCAGCTTTCTTATATTAACAAGTCAAGATTATGCCTCTTGGACATGGATCAGGGAACATGCAGGAAACTCCATCCAGCAAGTGTAGGAAGAGAGTCTTAGAAAAACATTTGTCCAGTCTGAGCAAAGTGGAAAGTTGTGCCCCAATTATTTCTGTCTTGGTAATAGTCACCAGGGAATTCAGGGACAATACACCCTTCATTTACACATCCTCCAGGATACTGAGCTTTGGAGTTCATTAGGATGAAGGCACAGATCTGTGTTGATACAATTTATCTGACAGTCACACAAAAGCTGTTGTGTAAATGTAGATTAAGGTCAGTATGCAGGCTGTTAGACTGCTGCATCATGAACAATTTGGGAGGTGCATTTACATTAAAAACTATTTTGCAAGATTGATTTATGTTTTATTATTAAGCAGAACTTATAGTACCTGTCTGTATTCTTGCTCTCCAAGATCATGAAGTCCTGTTACCACCATCCATAAGTCTCTGTATAGTTCCCTAAAAAAAAAAAAAAAAGGTATACTCTTGGACAGGCATAACAGCACTCTTGAAACCTGTGCATCTTAAAACCTCCCTCACCCAAAATAGATACTAGAGCCCTACATATTCCAGGCCCAACAACTCCTGAGGCCCATACTCCCATACAAGTCTATGGAAATCTTCCCGCTGACTTCTAGGGAGCATGAAATATTCTCATGATGAGGCAGTAGGATCTCTCAAACACATAGCAAGCTGAGAGAAAGGTCACTTTTATAAGGACTGGGGGTGCCCAATGCAGAACACAAGACCTGCATGGTCTACATCATCCAGGGACAGTGCTGGTCGCTACCTTAATAAAAAAATTAAAACATTACTACCTATCAAATGATATAAAGAAATGCAACAGAAACTTTCCATTTCACGCTTTGGTTTATTAACCAAACCATCTCACTGCCTGAAAACCTGCCATAACTCCCTGATGAAATTAGTTGTGCAGAATCATTAAGCCACACACTCAAATTCTGATGTTATCGCAATGTGCAATAGACAATTCCTCCTTAATACAGGTCTTAAAGCAGTTCCTTCAACACAGTGTAACAATGCCCCTGACATAAAATTTTGCAAACTAATATTTAGAAACTTAGAAGCCAAAGTCCAAAATTCAAAACAGCACTTACATTCCAGATCCCCAGTTTTGTGGGGGTGGGGAAAAGAATCAAAGAAATTGAGAATATAGATGTCTAAGCATCTTTGGCATCTGGGGCTTCTGAAAGCTTACCTGCATTTTCAAGTAACTGCAACTTTATTTGAAAACAGGCCAGAATACCTAATTATCATCAATCCTGTGAGAATTTTTAAAAAATACTTTAATGGCCCAAGGTACGTGAATTTTAAATTAATGTATTTGCAATTAATTTGAACTTCAAAATAGGTAGCGTTCAGCGTAAGAGATGAATAAACAAATGGCAGTTTAGAAAGTATTTTAAAGTCTGAAAGTCACACAGACTACCCTTTTGTCTCCTCTCAATAAAGACAGAAAAATTTCCATCTAATCTGATTTAACTGACTGATGGAATGGCATCAACCCTGTGCACAAAAGCCTCCTGTATGTCCTGCAAAATCTACACAAATTCAGTGTTTTAAATTTCTGGATAGGTTGATTCTACCTGGATGAAACATGCTATGTAAATGACCCAAACACAAAGAAGTTACCTAAGAGTAAGTGATGGATGACAAGGGACTTAGTATCTTGTCATCTCTTCTAAAAACTGATCTGAATGAAAACCAAGCCTACACAAGTAGGCTATTTACTTCCTTAGTAGCCACTATGATCCTAGTATGTGTGTGTGGAGCAAAAGAATCCACTGCCAGTGTGAGCTGTAAGTAGGTGGTAACCAAAACTGTGCCAGCCACCCTGGGCAGAACCACCACGCTGCAGAGACGCACCATGCAATTACAAGTTCCCAGGGAAGGGTTCATCTCAGTGTACTTACTTAGAATTAAAGCAGTGAGCAGCTGTGACAACCCATTCTTTGGCAAGAACTGCTCCTCCACAGATATGCTCATCTGAAATTTGTACACTGACCTGCCAAGGCCATGAGTATGGTACAGCTTCTTCACCTCCAATTATCCTACTGAAGATGAACCTGGGCTGATTTGAAGGCATTCCACAAATACCATCTGAAACAGAAAGCATTGATGTCTCAAGAAGTCTTTAGAGGTTAAGATTTGGAGAAGCAAAGAACAGTCCATCTAAGAGCTACCCCACAGCTTCTCAAGCTTCCCCCACCCCCTTTTTTGCTAAATCTTTCAGCTTCCCTCATTACAAAGGATCCAAATGTTCAGAGGTAGCATGAGGACATGATCTTAACAAAAACAGGGCTTCACCAAGATGAAACAACCACTTACCTTCAAAAGTTTTAGCTGCAAACCTATAACGAATATGGATTTATCCCATTCTCCACAAAGTACTGGAGGGAAAAAGGGAAGTTCTAAAATGTTGCTTATTATTTTCAACTACCCCATACTCTTTGCAGTTCTTTTCACCAAAGCAAATTGACATACAAGCTGAAATAATGTCCTTGCATTGCTGTAAATGATTTAACAAGATGAAGGAAACAAGAACAATTAGGTTCTGCTATTCTAAAGCCAAAGCATAGTAGTGTTACTATTCATCTTTTTATTTCCTCAAAATATATTAATGAAAAATTCCAGGACAACTGCATTTGGAGAAAACACCATTTAAATTATAATCCAAAAGGTACTCCCTATTCCTATGAATAAAATATAACTTGGGTTGGCTTACCTGTTATAACCTGTATTTCTTCTTCAGTCATATCCATATCTTCAAATTCTTCTTCACTAGTTGAATCCAAAGTATCTAAATCTAACAAATGAAAATAGCATACATGTTAGAAGACTGTCTTGAGTGATATTTTTATTACAAAATCACTTTATGTATAAATATAGTGCAATATATAAAATCTAATAATAAATATAAATATATTATTTATTTCTATATATTTGTATTTTGTATTATATAATATATAATATCTAAACTATAATATAAATACATAATATATATTTATATAATATACCT
>VZTL01064441.1:0-14406 GCA_013400535.1 Scopus umbretta
GATGAGGGAAAGGCAGTAGATGTAATCTGCCTGGACTTTAGTGAAGCCTTTGACACTGTCTCTCCCAGCATTCTCCTGGAGAAGCTGGCAGCTCATGGCTTAGGCAGGTGTACTCTTCGCTGGGTTAAAAACTAGGTGGAGGGGCCGTGCCCAGAGAGTTGTCATGAACGGAGTTAAATCCAGTTGGCAACTTCACAAGCAGTGTTCCCCAGGGCTCAGTATTGGGGCCAGCCTTGTTTAATGTCTTTGTCAATGATCTGGATGCACTCTAGGACATGGCTTAGTATGCATGATGGTGTTGACAGTTGGACTAGATGATCTCAGAGGTCTTTTCCAACCTTAATGATTCTATGATTCTGTGAAAATCTGTCCAGGAAATATGGTAAAGACTCAGTTGAGCAGTACAGTGACTTTGCCACCAGCATCAACAAATCGGCTATTTCTTCAAGACCATCCTGAGTCTGAAACCCTTGGACAAGACATTCTCTTTTCCTTGTACCATTAGCACTACAGAGAAGCATCACTAGAGATACACAGAAAGAGCCATCACTTTATTCTGCTTCTTTGGACAGCACTTGCATGTTAGCCTCTCCTTCCACTTCTCATTAATCTAACCCTCGGACTGATGCAGCCATTGCTCAAGGACTGGCTGGGCATCAGTCTACATGTGGGAGGTGGCGAGTGATTGCCTTTCCATCACTTGTTTTGGTTTTTCTTCCACTTTCCTTCATTTATTAAATTGCCTTTCTCTTGACCTATGAGTTTTCTCACTTTTGCTCTTCCTAGTCCCTTTCCCTGTCTTGCTGGGGGAGAGTGAGTGAGTGGCTGTGTGGTGCTTAGCTGCCAGTTGGGGTCAACACACCACAACCAGGAAATCGCTAAGATAATGGAAAAGGTATGTTTAATAATTTACAAACATTTCCAGGCAACTCAAGGTTCTCACACTGTTTATGGTTTGGAAATAAGGCAAATAAATTTCATCTAAATTTGTAAACCTGTTTTATTTGAAAAGTTTTAAAGTATATTTTTGTCCAACTGTTGGAGTTCTGGTTGGTTCTTTTTTAAAAACAAAGAAGCTCCCAATATTTGCTAAACTAGAGAAACTAATTTCACTAAAGAAACCAAATTCATTATTAGGGCAGTAGGCAGAGAAAGGAGATAGATATTTAGATAACATTACCTTTCACTGTTCTTTTTACCACTAGATGAACTGCTGGTGGATCCAGTGCGGTTGCGACTCCCTTTGGAATCTCCATAGCTTTCCCTCCGACCGCCTGGGGACACACGCTCAGCTGAACTGGTTCTCTTAACAGTGCTAATAAAAAAAAGAGCAAGTTTTACAGTGGCACTTGTATAAGCACATATCTCTATGACACATATTTTGGGGAAATGTATTGAGTAGGATGCTGACCCTAAAAATAACTACAACTTTGTTTTTAATCATAACTTGATTTGTTAAAAAGCCTACATAAGAGTTCTGCTGTACCTGGTGCAACAGAGACAAGCATACTTTTTTTTCCTTAATCATAAAACAGGAGGTGAGCTAAACCAATATCACAGAGTAAGTTGCAATATCTATTTTCCAGGTCACATTTCAAACCTCTGGCTACCACTCCACACTTGTGGACTTTTGGAATCTCTTAATAAGAAGTGAAATATTTAAAGAGAAAACATATTACCTGACACCTCCAGTCAGACTACAGAGAATGCCAAAAGTAGGTCAACATTTGAGCACCAGCAAGCTAACTTTGTGTCTTCATTCAGTATCTATTATTCTGTGCTTCAAAGCTAGTTTTAACATACCCCAAAGTGCAATTAATGGTGAGCTAGCCTGCATTTTTTTGTTAGCTTATCAAAAATGTTTGCTTCCCACCCACATGTATGAATAGATTAGATTCCCCACATCCCCAACAAGGGGTTTCTCAAAGGTTTAAAACGTGCCTTACTCTCTCACTCTTCAACCCTCCTTCCTGCCAAGATAGCTATCAGGGAGCTCTTGCATGACTTTATGGCACCCCTTAGACACCCATCTCCCTCTGATGGAAAAACATGAGCCAAAACACAAGCAGTATTACTTAGTAAGTTAAGAAAAGCCCACTCAGAGCTTACATCTAATAGGAGACAAATTATTGTGGTTATTCATTAGCCCAAAGCACTTCTCTCTAAAACAGAACTTCTTAGCAGGAGAGGGAGCAGCTAAAGAGTGAGGCCCCGAGCTGGGTGATGCTTTTCACTTTGCTGCACTCCCTGTGCAGCAGAGGGGCACAGGCAGTGTTACCTGGACCGAGGCAGGAATCACACTCACGGCAGCAGCTGAACGACAGGACTCAGTGTCAGGGTCTCATTTCCCCCCGCCCCAGTCCTGCACTGTTTTCTCCCCTCCAAAGAGCAGAATGGAAATGTCCCCTTTACCCATAACATGCCCATAACTACCTTGAGCCGCTCTCTCACCCCAGAAGCCATGGACACTAATGATTGCTTTCAAGCTCACACCCCTCTACCCAAATCTCAACCACAAGCTCCCTCCCTCTGTGAAAAATTCAGTTCTTTCTTTTCTTGCTCCTTCAAGGCCCAGTCTCATCCCAGTCATCTCTTTTACCATCCCCAGCCAGCTCCCCCTTGACCTCCGTACACCCCCATGGATGCTCTGCTTACTATAAGGCTCATCTCAAACATCCCTGAAGGACTATTCCAAACCTCCCCATCAGTCCCTAGCAACTACCCCTGCCCTGTTATCTCAGTCAGTTCCTCAGGCTGTGTCCCACTTTGTGTGTGCTGTAAGAAAGAGAAGCATTGGCTCTTCATAACTAAAGGAAACGAGACAGACTTTTCTGTCTGGTCAAATATATTCAGATAATCAACTGTACACCACCACTGATACACTGTCTTTTTTTTTGTCTTTTTTTTTTTTTTTTTTTAAATATATTCCTGCTTCCTCATGTCTTTTTACGAGTGAGGAGGGGAATGTTTCAACACCTCAGCTGATGCTCAGTTACAGAAGCAATGGGAACAACTGAACCAGAGTCTTTCTGCAAAGCAACTGCTCTTCTGAAAGGACGGAAGCCCCCATCCAGGGGGAGCTCCAGAGAGCAGATGCATGTTAAGATGCATCTCAGGTAGCTTGACAAAAAACTTGCTGGAACATGCAATGGTAGAACAGATGTTCAGTGCTGCGTTTTTGTATTAAAACCAAGCACAATTCAAACGATTAAGCTGAAATTAAAAAAAAATACAGTTTCTGTGGAGAGAGCGATGTAAGAAAGCAAGCAGAATGCAGTTACACACAGGCACAGAACAAAATACATTCACAGGAGAAGGGAAAAAGGCAGTAAAAAGAATTTAATTTTGTCTCCATTTCAGAAGTGTCTCCTACGCTAGCCTAACATTATCCAAGTCATCTCAATGTCAAATGCATGAAAAAACCTCCTCTAGTAAATTAAATAATATACTGTTAACTTTTAACTGTTCTCTCTGCATCTCATAACATCATCCAATTTAATATTACTCCAGTTAAAAAATAAAGCCTTGATACTGAATACGTTTACTCCACATAAAATGTCTTTATTAGCATGAGCCCTTCCACTGCTTTACATACAGTACTTGCAAAAACATCCTCTCTCTGTGATTTTGCAGAATCAAACCTTTACGTTGGCATCTTTTCCTGGTAAGGAAAAGAAGAGGCAATATCAGCCTACACTGAAATTAAATTAAAGAAATTACAGAATTATACTAATGTTAGAAAAAAAATTTAAGTTACAGAGCAATTTTAAACTAATTTTAATGTTGCATGGGGTTTTATTTTTATAGCTGTCACCATTCAAAAGATGAACTGGTGGATAAAAAATGAAAGGGTGGGACTAAAGCTTAAAAGTATAATGTTATCTTCATTCTGAAATAATGAGGTTTCATATCAGTATAAAAACTACTTTTACCACAGGAACAAAGTTCTTTTAAACTCTTTTGGCTTACATCCATTACTGCTTAAACTAATTAGCAATCCTATCTTCTGACAAATTTTATTTTAAACTTTCAACAACAAAAAAAAAAGCCCAGTGAGAAGTATTAGCAGATGATTGGAAAAGAGGATTATAACTCCATTATATTAACTCAGTTTTGGCATGGGCGCATTTTGGTAGCTACAGTGTTAAACACCAGTGATTATATCCATGGCTACAGTAGGTACACTATCACCTGAGGAGGAATTTAAAACAATAGAAAATATTAATTTAACTTACAGGTTTCTAAGCATATAACTGGATTCCAGAACTTGGCTTCCACATTAGTGATATGAAAGGAGAGCCTTTTCAATTATTTAAAAAGATAACATTTGGTAACACAATTTTTAACTTGTTTAGAACAGCAATGTGGTCTAATGAAATAGCTCTATAATAAAACTTATGTTAGCATGAGATAATGCAGATAGCATAACTGAAATTATTATCTAAGTTTTGCAATGCATTTATCAATGATGAGAAAGTTTTAAACATGTACTTCTGAAAATGTTAAAAATGAGAATAATAAATTACAGTTCTACCATGTTAATGCCTGTACTAGAACAGCCACTTTCTATGTGTTAAACCGAAACAGAAAGGAAAAACAACTGAGCTTCAACACTACAAAGCTATTAAGGATCCCTCACCTTAAAGCAGGCTTTTTCAGTTTGCATGCATTGAGAAGATTCACAGACCTGCTTAATCCAGATTGAGAGGTGCGTAAACAAAGCAGAATAAAAAGTGAATGCAACAATAAAATGTGGAAACAAGACATTTAAAACAAACTTACATTAAAAGACATAATTGCATGCTTTCAAGATATGAAGTCACGTGCAAGAGTAAACAACACAGTGCTTATTGACTCAGTTAGATGTTTGATCATTTCAAACCATACATTTAAGAACACCAATGTATCTTTGAATGATAAAAATCTCAGCAATGCTCCAATGTTTACTGACCATTTCTAAAGCGACTCAAAAAAAAAATAAAAAAGAAAATCAAAGAGGCTATCTGAGAAAACAAGACAGATGATCCAGCTACAGGACAAAGACTATTAAAAAAGCAGCATTAAAGACAAGAAAATAAATCCCCATATATGCATACATATACCACTGCATAGCATGAATGTTTCAGATGGTTGCATTACTGAACTGTGGTGAACAAATCTGGCCAAAGTGAAAAAAAAAAATATATATATATATTTAATTACCAAGTCTGGGGGAAAAAAATAAAACCTTTTCAATAAAATAAATTTTAAAGTAGCACTTAATACTCTTAGACAGTAACTAATGATATTAATAATATTTTGAAACTTGTCTAGCACTTTCTGACCCTCATTTAAATCAATTAGAATAAATTCAAGAATAACATATGACTTTAATTTCATTATGCCTTTGAGCAAAATGCACTAATAACTTTAATTGTCAGAGATATAGTGAAGTGGCATAATAGTTTTGCCACTTGAAGTTCAATGGAGAGGGATTTCTTTTTTAATTTATATTTGGTTTATCTTAAAACATTTTCTTTGAGAGTGAAGTGTTAAACAGAAGACTTAATTGAAAGTTCGATACAGAGTTTGTGTGTGTGCGCCAGTTACAAACCATCACTGCCCTCAGAACAGAATGCAGAACATCAATTCCAGGCGACTGAACAATTTCCTAGGGGCCATGTGTTTAGACTTTAGAAGAACAGGAATTTATCATATTAAAGTATTTTATTCTCCCTACAAACAAAGCTCTTTATGTTTTCTTTGTTCCAGCTTCTTCCTTTTGATCTCCATTGTCAGAGTTTTGCACCATTGTAATACTTTGCAATCTGCTGGGTGAGAAAGAATGACTGATTGTCTCCTTTTGAAAGGCAAAGTATGTGCTAGCCTGCAGCCTGCAGCAGCATCCCTACTGGGAAAGGTACTGTCTGCATTCTCTCCCTTACATTTTTTTTTTTTTCCTTTTTCCCCTTCAACTCTTGGAAACAAAGCTATCCTAGATGAGTCACAAAACCCTAGATTTTAATAGGGAACACAAAACATTACTACTGTGTGCTGGCCAAATTCCAAAGACAAATTTAGTGTTAAGCAGTGAACTTCAAGCCAAATTACATCTGAAAGGAAGAGTGCAGGGGGAAGGGAATGTTCTGCTCATGATACACTAACCTCATCTTATTCTGAATGAAAATTTCAAATAATTATTCTATGTACAAAGTTCAGAACAAAAATGTGGCAGCGTTCAAAAAGCTGGTACTCGAAATAGCTTCTACACTTCTACAGCATTAAAGTAGTAAATATATTAATTTTAAAACCAAACTCTCTGAGCAAAGGCTTTCTGCAAATACAACTTCGAAACACTTTACAAAGGCAGGCTATTCTTGATTACCTGTGTCAGGTGATTATCCAAGCCCATCACAAAATCACTTCAGCTCTACATTAGCTGGCTTGCACCTGGAAGCCGCCAAGCTGGGTTCACACAGCACCCCATCACTGGAGCGCAGCAGCGCCTGTTGGTATTGGACCAGAATTTTTGGTCCCAGTATCACCAGCACCATCAGGCTTTCTATCTTGCACTGTGTTATCACCATATATTTTCATAATCCAATTGACCTATGTTTTGTATTTGTGCTTTCGCTCTTTTCAGGTTATTTCATTCCTTCCTGAACTTGGGTAATTGGGTGTTGACTATATGAGATTTGAACGCTGAAGGGGGGTTTGGTGCCCTTAATTCTAATTGAAGTCAGAGTCAGTCGAAGTTACTCAACACTTTGCACGATCTGGATCTAATTATCACATTAGGCCCTATAACAGCCTACTGATATCCAGAGATACACCTTTTACATATGGAAAACCAATATGCGTAGTGGTTAAATGATTTGCATAAAGTCATTGAGAGAATATGTGGCAGAACTCAAATAAAAGTCTGCTAGTTCCACCCTTTCAGCCTCAAACCTTTTTTATTACCTCCAATTTTATATTCCTGCCAGCAGTCGTCATTTCCATTTCAAATATTAAATGAGAAATCAGAAAACGTAGTGAACTCTGAACCACATCTCCTTGGTAATTCAGTAAGGCAGATAAACCATATACCAAGCTGTGGGTTCAAATGAGTTAACCAACATATTTAAATACAGCTATTGTATGAAATGAGATTGTGTCTGCAGACATACCAATAAGTATGTCTATTTCTAAGCAGTGGAATGTATGGATACATACTTGGTCCCCAAGGAGATTATTTGCATGTATTTATATAAATATGCATGACATACTGTTTCAAGGGACAGACTGATGTAATTTCAATTGCATATCATACACTTCCTAACCTAAATTGCGAAAGCAGCAGAGAATGGAGGAATCAGAAGTTATTTGTTCGTAATCCAGCTTTTCATAACTGTGTTCAGTAAAACGCTTGGGAGGGACTCAATGAGCCTGGATGTTTGTCTCCTTTGCATATAAAGTCATAGGCAAGAAAAAAATTGAAGATTGTATTTTGCTAATATAGTAAACCTGACAGACATTTGTAATTCACAACAGGAGACCAAATGTTTAAAAGACGACTCAGAAAAAATGAATTTTTTCTTTCCTTTTTTTTTTCCACTTTCACTTTTCAAATTTTTACTTTTTCACATTTTGAAAAAAGATCAGATTTTTCAGTTCTGCACCTATATTTTATAGGAAAAGTATTACATTTACAGTTCCTGAATGTAAAAGAGTCCATCATAAATATGAAGTATGAATGAATTCATATTAATGAGTTCATAATAAATTCATCCACTTGGCTATTTGCAAGTAAGCTACTTGGAACGCAGTATTATTACATCAACCTTAAATATTGACTATGTGGAGAGTGACTTACTATAAAAACATGAAATCTCACCAGTTATTTTAAGGTTCATTATCAAAAACTATTAAAAGTAGAGGCTAATTTACCTAAAAATGATTTGTACAGTAATTCATTGGTGAGGTCCTTACCACTCCACACTCTTCATGTTGAAGTATATTTATAGGCAAGGCATAGAAATGTATTTTAATACAATTCAATAACAAATAAAATTTGCATATTAAATACAGTCAATACAGAATTTCAGAGCATTTGAAGGGAATATGAATTCCACAGCACCTGGACTTAAAACTGCTTGTTTCAGGACACAGAATATCCCTGCTCTCCTAAGCATTCTTAGTCAGTGTCCATTTGTTTCAGCAAAACTGCCCATGTGTACTTTTTCTTTTCCAAAACTGAATATACATTTTCATACCGTGTATTATAGCACCTATAGTCTAGCCTCTGCAGCAAAGAGAAGGGATAGAGCATAACAAAAGAACATTAAATCCCTGTCCTGTGGAAGAGTCTCTCATCCAGGAATCAAGACAGTCCAAAAATGCTCCCTAAGGACTTTCCCACTGGCACTCAGGGTCTCCAGACCGTAGATGAACCAGGTGGAAGGGCTGCAGTGTGTCACTTATCTACAGGGATCCTGAGCTAGGGTAATGCCCGCAGGCAATATGATGGACCACCTGAATTACGCAAAGGACTCTCAGAATAGAGAAAGCACAAGTGTGATCTTGACCTGCATTTCATCCACCCTACTCTGGGGCAGAGAGTCCTACGCTGAACCTTGGAGATGGAATGTAGAGACTCAGGAATCACACCCTCTGTACACAAGTGTGCCAATGCTTGTGCTCTCTCATGTGTTTTATAATTATTACTTGACACTTTATTAGCAAGAATGAAATTACAAGAATTATTAAGAAAAAATAACCTGTAAAGAACAAAATTTCTTCAAAAATTCAACATATATAAAAAAGTATTCCTTTTTAAACACTAATAAATTTTCTTTTTTAAAAGGCAGGTTCTTTCAGCCATTTTCAAAATCCTGATAACATAATTCTGATAATGGAACCGTTTATACAGTCTTTGGCTTCCTCCTCTTATCTTAATGGCTGATTCAGTCCAATCTGCCAAAACCTACAGCGAGCCCTAGTTCAGAGGAGCTCATAGGAGTTCAGTTGTGTGACACAAACAAATATGGTATTTTCCAAATTTAATTGTGCATGGCATAGCTTCTCTCTTCCCTACAATAACAAAACCTGGAGTTTCCTGGAAAATCAGTCCCCTTCAACACAGTAACAGAGAAAGGCATATCCTTAGTCACCATCTCCCCTTTAAGAAAAAATTCTCTTTACAAAAAAGACCTCAGATCTTAGCAGGTTAATGCTCTCATCTCCACAACTTGCCCTCCTCAGAGCTGACAGCATCATCACTACAAAAAGCTGAGGATGACACACAACAAACAGGAAAAAAAAAAAAAAACCAAATCCACACTATTATCTTTTACAAGCAAACCATACGGCAGATTAGCACCACAATAACTGTCACATATAACTTGAACTTGCTGCACCCAATCCATTTCGTTCCTTGTAACCTAGATGTATAAAATGTAGCCCACTTAAAGGCACTACACAGACATAAAGCAAATTGAGACAGAGCAGTAATTTTTAAAAGGACTTAAATACATGCTAATGGCAAGATATCTGAAAATGGCTGTTTCCATTTGCATAAATATGTGCTAGGCATAGAATTTCCTCCTCCCTGAGATGCTTCTAACGTTGCACATGCTGTTTCTATGATAATTTTTAGTGAGAGAAAACCACCAAAGGTAACATACAGATTTGTAATTATAGCACTGTTTCTCTGCAGACTATATATTTTCCACTAGCTACTAAAAGAATCTTTGCACTACTTTTCATGTTATGCAACAACACAGTAGAAATGCTTTATTCTCTATATGCTAGACTGTAGTAGCAAGAAAATAACACAAACTAGTAGACCAAGCATTGCACATTCTTTCAATATTCACAGTAATAACCTTAATTCTAATTAGGCCAAATAAGTTTAAAGCTTCTTAGAATGAAATCCGTCTCTCCTTTCTGAACTTGCTTTGCAAGTAAGAAAAACTATGTATCTAGAAGCATAAGAGAAGAGATACCCTGTTTTCTCAATTTAATTATTATGTTTCTGATAGATGTGTACCTTTTTGCTGCTGGTGATACAGTTTCCTTTCTGGTTCCTGATGGCGAAGGTAAAGAGCCACTTGGTTTCTTTGGTAACACAGTTCCATTATTAACAGTAGTCCTTAAAGGCAGGGTTTGTACCAGCGGTCTTGCTGCAAAACAAGCAGAAGATTAAATAATTGTTTTAATTTTCTTTTTTTTTTCCCCCAAGCAACATTAGAATATTTAAAAATATCTGTGTAGTAGCCCATTTTTGTTTCACTATTGCTGAATTCTCCATAGAAGGGGGTTTTAACAAGGAGGAATATTACTAATAATACTAATAATATCAAGCAAGTCATCTGCATATGGCTTAAGCACACAATTCTATAACCTGTCTCATCTGTAAAACTCTGCTCTAGCTCAAGGAGTTACTGGTAAGTACAAAGGTAGCTGTTGCCACCAAAACCAATCCTGGTCTCTTAAAAGAGCATCATTCTCTTGCCCACCTGAATAGCATTCAGAAGAATGCTAGAAATGAAGGCAGGTTGCCATCCCAGAAACTCCTGCTCTTCATCACTCAGTGTTCTTGCAGGTTTTCCACAAGCAAATGATCTAATAAGAAATCCTTATTCCCCCTCCTTTCTTTTAAAGAATGTGGGCTTACGTTTGACAAAAAGTAATTTTACACTTTAGTTAGAAAAAGAAATTTAAATCAGTAAAAGAGTGGACTTCATGACCTGACATTATCTATGTTTGTTCTTCTGATCAAACGTTGGCTCAACAAATCATATACGTCATACATGTAATTAATATTACAGTAACAGAAAAGTCCCAATCAAGTACATTAGAAATTAGTCACGAAAACAAACAATGGTTAAACCTGCAAGCAATGAGTACAAATATGAAAAAACTACAGGACCATACCCTGAAAACACAGACACAAACATGACTAGTGCTCTCCCTACAGCAGGGAAGAAAGCTGTGTACTTCACTTGAAGTTTCACAGAACTTTGTATCACAAACCGGCTTTGTGAAGATGCCAAAAGTCTCTGGGTTCAGAGAAACAACATCTGAGAGAATGCAGCAGTCACAAGTCACTTAAGGAACACAAAATAAAATTGAAATGAACTTGGAGGGCATAGCGGAGAGAATAACTATGAAATGTTTTTCAAAAGACTTCTGAGGATAAATAATCTAAAAGCAAAATTAAAAAAAAAAAACTATTAACAATTTTATACAGTCCTAGGTTATATTATGATAACATCTTATTGTAGTGTTGATGGCAAGCATTTATTGACTTGTTCACTTAAAGTTTTCATACAGTGAACAACAGAAGAAACATGAAAGCCTGTGCCTTGAGAAGATTAGATCAGTAAATATGGTCTATTCAGGAATGCAAGTTTCAAGGAAACTTTGTTTGAAACTTTGTTAAAATACCTACTTTCTTGTAATGTATTCACCTATTATTCATCACCTATTTAATTGTTCAGAGGGGAGAAATTTAGTAAACAACCCATAAGGAAATATTGAAAGAATAAAGCTTATTGAGCTTACAAGACTGAAGGTTGACATGAAAAGTAGTCAACAAAGGAAAAAGAAAATCTTGTCCATGCTCACTGAGGATCAGAGAGCCTATAACTGCAGAAGACTGATAGAGTGAGATGAAGAGCAAGGGCTCTAGACAAGACTTAAATGAATTCATGGTGCCTTCCAACCCTGGTTTCCATGATCTATTTTAACAGACTAACGCTGTCTTTAGAGCTTATACAAAACACCTAAAACTTACTGTACTGTGGCTTCTCATGCTGGTTTTTTTTTGGTTTGGTTTGGTTTTGGGGTTTTGTTTGTTTGTTTGTTTGTTTGTTTAATTAAGGGATATAGATATCATCCAATTTACTTCTACAATATTCATTCTTCCAAATTAAATTCCTTCTACTGTCTCATGCTGGATGCTTTACTGCTTGTTTCCCGACTAAGTGCTGTAATGCCATGATTAATCTGTATGTGTAAGCCTGATTCTGTTGCATATTACAGAAGCATGGATAGTTACAGTGGAACAGCTGTAAGCTTGTTTCCTGGTAAGATTTCTTTAGTGCACAAAACTTTAATGAGGCTTTGAGATCATGAATTAGAACAATTAAAGTTAAATAAACAAATTAATAAAATATTTTCCTTCTTTATAATTACATAAAAAGTGCCTAGCCACAGTGAACTAACTGGAGTCTGTTTACTCTCCTAACCTTATGAAATCGAAACTAGCAGCAGCCGGGAATAAACCCTGCAACCTTTAACAGAGGTTTTACTTCAAATCCAATGGCAATCCAGAACACACACTTCTGGAGCTGGAGATTTAAAGATCCAGCCCCATGATCAGCTAGCATAGAAAACAACACCACAAAACTCTTGCCCAGCACAGAGAAAAACTGCACATTATTCAATCAATCCACTATTTACTCTGGAGCTATATAGTTTTATTTACAACAGCTATTTCACACCAGTGGTAACTGACATAACAGTCAAACAACTCCAAACATGTCATTGCAGTTAGAAGTCAGTAACTCAAACACATTGGGATTATGGCTTTGTCAGTAAGGTTTGTTTCAGAAGTTCTGTTGCTTCAAGGTCTTACCTGTGGTAGCAGGACTGACATGTTTATCAGCCTCAGCAGCAGCTTTTTTAATCATACTCTGATCTATGGATTAATAGGGCTGTTAAGTTTACAAACAAACCAAAAATTGCAAAAGGAAAAAACAACAAACACAAGTAAAACAAAGGCAGGAAGCCATACTGAACTCCACCAAGTAGTTGAATTAAATAAGGAGGGGAGGGGGGGCAAATAAAAACCCAAACCACCATTAGTGAAGGAGATCCACAAACAGACAAAATAAGCAGCTCACTTTCATGATGTACGCTGCTTTTAAGCTGCCTAGCTCAAGTCTAGAACAAGAACACATACAAAGACTGAAAAGAAGCTCAAGTTTATTCCATTATAGGTTTGAAAGCCTGAAACTTGTAATCTTTAAACCAATTTTAAATCTGAAGTACTCAGAAAATGTTGTCTTCTGTCCCGTGAAGCTTCTCATTCCAGACTTTAAACAGCACACTGGGGATCCTGTTTTCCAAAGGCACGAATGTCCCCCTGACCCACATACGCTTTTAATCCTGATCTACTTCATCTATAGATTAAATGAAAGGAGCAACATACAATATGCTTCAAATCCCAGTTTGCAAGGATGAGATTTTTGTGACACTTTGTGGGCTCAAATTCCACTTTCTACAATTCTAAATGTGGAATTTATCATTAAATGGTCAATGGGAAGAAAACAGATTGAGTCCCATGTAGCAAAACACAAGAAGCCATGACTCCAGTTTCACCCATGTCCAAGCAAACCCCTCTCTTAAGAGTCTCCATCATGAGCCTCTGTAATGCTAGTCCAATACTGAAATTCAACTTAGTCTTATGCTAAGTAATTGCATGTGATCCATTATAAAGTAGTTGTGCCTATTACAGGAAAACCAGGCCATTCTGTGAAATGTATCATACTTGACAAAACTGCAGGAAGAAACAAACGATCAGGTTACTTCAGATTCTGTTTTATGTTACAGAGTACGTTTAATAAGGCTGACCATACACTAATGATACAACTGATATAATAGTAAAATTAAAAGTTCTTTACATAAATTGTTACAGTAGCAATTATTTCCAGAAATTAGTTGGATTTAGTTGGCAATTATGAGTACTCCAGTAATTTGTAATGGATGACCACTTGGCTTTGTAGTCCTCCATTTGTATTATCACAGTAAAACTTCTTACACTGTCATTTCACACACATGTTAAGAAATACCCATGTCATATACACATTAAAAAAAAAAACCACAACCAAAAAACAACAAACCACAAACCAAAAAACAGGCATAGAAGGCAGAAGGACAGGCTTACAGCAGCTTTTCTCCAATATACATTGAACTATAGCTTTAACGATCTGCCACAACCAAGAAAGCATATCCTGATCTAAAGTTCAACTCTGCCCACAGAATCCATGAAAATCTGTTCTGCATTTTGCTAAGTAAAGCCAGCAGGCAAGAAGAACTGATCTGGTTACAACTCAGTAATAATTACCGGGCTTTATTTCCTCCACGCATCAGATAATATCTATTTTACAGGCAACATAAAGCCTCTTAATCCCTTGTACAACCAGAGTTGGTGGAACACTTCGTCACAGTGGAAGCGATCTTTAGTAACATTTAACTTCTCTGATTTTTTTCAGTTAAACAGACAAAGACAAAATGAGGAAAATACAACAGAAAGGGAAAAGAACAGGAAAACAAGATCACAGACATTTACTGCATATTCTGTCCAACAACAAGCATGATATACAATCAACATATCTGGTTGTGTAATTCTGTCCCTTTCTCTTTTCCTCATCTCCAGAC
>VZTL01064445.1:0-14771 GCA_013400535.1 Scopus umbretta
TTTCAGGGGGAAAAAAAAATGCAAAATGTCAAAAAAGGGGCAAAAGCAACGCAAAACACTGAGAACCTTCTGGAAATAACTCAGTGAAACAATCTCATTTTTAATAGCATAGACAGCTCCTTGCACTTCATCTTCCATAAGCCTGATTGTAAGGTTTTTTTAACGTTCCCAAATCTATCAATATAATTACACAGGACTTCTAGTTTGACCATTTGCAACAAGACAGAAGCAGAAAAGAGCTAACAAGACTGCAGACCGCGAAGCACAACAGGCGAGATCCTCCCGACAATCGCTGTGGCACCGAACTGAAGGGGATGGTGCAAGTACGACGGGGACCGGGCCCATGGTAGTCATACTCAGCAGTTCTCAACTTTGAAAACAAAAGTTCAAAAAGCCGCAGACACAATCTGATTTTTTTTTTTTTTTTTTTACCTGTTCACGATTCTGCAGCGACATCCTCAGTGACGGTTACAGGTGCAAAGCTTGCGTTCTTGGAAACAAAGCCTGACCACTTGCTTTGCTCTCCTGCTACCCCAGGCAGCATCCCAGGGCACAGCAAGTGGAAAGCTGGGGAGTCGGGTGGCAAGCAGTGAACCTGAAGCTGTTAAGTGCAGTGCCAAGAGTAAGGCATTTCAGGAATGCAGCCTAAAGCAGCCTAAAAGTTACCAATGGCTCCATCAGGTGACTACAGGAACCTCAATGCAGAGAGGCCTTATCTCTGAATGAAACTCTGTTCCTAGGACAAAATACAAAGCCTACTCTGCTCCTCTTGAGGGCAGTTGTTTTTAATAGAGAAAACAGAACTCTCTGTGTTAGTGGAAAGCTATCCTTCCCTGGGAAGAAAGAAGGTTAAAAAAAAAAAAAAAAACAAACCTCAGTAAGCTACACTGTTTGAAAGAGAAAGAACAAGCGAACAAACTTGCTACAGAAGGGATTTTCTGTCCAAAGGAATAAACGCTATCATTCTGTAACACTTTACACGAATACAAAAGAGGGTCTGAAGTTTGCTTTGGCTTTTAACATTACTCTCATAAGTAGCACAAGAAAATCTGCACACGTAATTTAGAAAAATGCTCTAGGAACGAAGATCCATTTGAACCCTCCCTTTGCTCAGCTGCGCTGAAACCCAGCAGCCCCTCCCTTCGCCTTCTGAAAATGATACTCTGCTCGATGTGCTTCTGCGGAAGAGTTTCTCAGAACGGCCCTGTTCTCCACCTGACGAACAGACACTTTTTATGTAAGTTTTATAGACAACAGAGAAAAACATTTACTTACGATAAGCTCTTTGAAATGGAATTATAGCAAATCTTCTTAATACTTACATTATGTAACGGTGCTGAAAATACTTTCCTTGCAGAGGTCTTAAAAGGACAGAATTCTCCCTTAAGCATCTCCTTGCTCACTACAAGATAGTACTGCTTCCTACAAATAGGTAGCTGGCACTGAGGAAAAAGAATAACATAACATGTGTGTCTTCTAAAATGTTTGTTTGGGGGGGTTTAGTTTTGTTTGTTTTGTTTTTTTTTTAAAGAGGGTATGTTGGACCATAAAATTGCTTCAGAGTATGGTTCCCGAGATGTCTCACCACCTTGACTCCACATCACCTATCAGGATCTTCTCGTTCAGATAGGACAGAGATTACTGTCTCTGTCAGATCGGATTTGTGTCCCGGGTACACAAGCGATGGAAAAGAGGCAAAGGGCCTTGCCAAAGTTTGTACAACCTGTGCAGAGCGTCTGTCGGGGTTTGCAGCAGGGATCCGTGCCTTGCTGTGGTCAAAACGTGGGAAACAAAGCAGCTCTTGTAATGAACTTCAAGTCATCGTTATGCGGGGAAAAAGACGACTCTTATAACTTAGGCTTATAACACAGGCCACTTCCACCGGTTTGCGGTGTAGTCCCACACCTAATTCAAAGTTTTGATTCCGATTTTCAACAGCTAATTTCCCTTTTCATGACAAGCTGAAAAAGCCATATGTTCCCCAGGACCTTGAAGCTGTTCCCCTCCAAGGTGAGTCTCTCAACTTGCTGGAGGCACAGCATTCTTACCCAAGCTCCTTATCAGAAGCAATCAGAATAAAAGCTAGCCTGACAGGTTTCGGAGCTTGAAGCAATTGGACTGTTTGCAAAATAATTCCCCCAATAATAGATTAACAATAAAAATTCCATGTGAAAGAGCAGTTGGACCTAAGGGCATCCAAAAGCCAATCGAACTTTGAGCTAAAAGACTGAGTCTTAGAGTGTTATCAGGAACTCAGATTCTGCAGAATGACATTAGAAGGACCAAAAAGAAAAAATATTTTAAATCAAGGGGAGAGGATAAAAAACTTTAAATTTACAATGAAGGAAATTCTACAAGAAATTAGAAAAATTTCCTTAACTTTCAAAGACTTGAAATGAAAGTATGGCTGCTTGTTTTACCAGATGGTGCTATCCCACCGAAAACTAAAGCGCAGCCTTCAAAGAACCGTGCAATGATTTTGTTAACCTAGTTCCACGCCAAGCAATACAAATCGAGAAAACCCTCAGTACCTTTAAGGAATTTTAGGAAACGCAGGCCACCTAGAGTTCACGTTAAGTGAACCTCACAGTATCTTCTAGTTTGCTGACTGCAAAGCAAGAGGCGTTAAAACCTTACTATACTGTTGAACCGATCTTGTACGTGAACTCACGTAATGTTGCACTTCAGAAGGAAGTTAAGCGTGCACTGTACTCGGTCCTGAGCTAACGCCCCTGCAGCAAAATCCATAACCCACCACCATCGCAGACAGTCTCTGCAGGCTCTCAAAGCCACTGGCCCCTTGCAGTCGAGTCCATCAAGAGACAACAGGCTGTGAGTACAAACCATCACCTTGCTGGAGCTGCACCAGACGATCCTGTCCTCAGCGCACAGCCAGGGCTCCCGACTGGGACCTGGTTGCCTTACTCGATCCCTTTGGCACTTCCCAAACCCCATTCTCCCCTGTAACACTCCGTCTGCCATGGGCACCGCGCGTGGTTCTCCTCAAATGCTGCAGCACAGCCCCCAACTGGAGCACTTCCAGCTGATGTTTCTTGTTCTGTACTGAGGGACCAAGCTACCACAGATGCCAAAGCTCTTTGATAAACAAAAGGTAACGTTCATTTTCTGAAATATTAAAGACAGACATCTAAAAGGTACAAACTGAGCACCTGGTTCAAAAAAGTAACTTAGATTTAAAGGTCAGGTAAATTGCACAGGAGAGGAATGAGAATTCCCCTTAAGCGGAGAGACTTGTGTTAAAGGACTGGGAGGTCAGAGGTCTTGCTTTACCGCGGTGATCTTGGGCAAATCACAGCCCAATGTTTTGACTATTCTATCTATTAAAAAAAAAAAAAAAAAGCAAAAAAAAAAAAAAAGAAATTTCTTTGTCCCGCNAAAAAGCAATTTCCTTAGCTCGCAGACATATTGCCATGCTTAATACTCTGGATTGTATGAAGTGCTTTGGATGCCTTGGATGAAAAGACGCTATAGGAAAGCAAAAACAAAATAGTATTTAGTAATTCTCTGCCTTTTCAGCACTCCGTGTGCAGGCTATAAAATATATGCTGCATGATACCTCCAGGAATACAACTGTGTATTTCACCAAATAGGGTTTAATATTTAGGACGTGGTCCCATAAAAAACAAACAGGACAGGAGCTCTACTAACTGTGGGAGTTTGTGATGTTATTCACACACGCATGGACTGAACAAAGCGAGGTTTAGATTTCCATCCTCTCTGGGCGTGGGGACAAATGTTTTCAACAACCGCATATTTAGTTTTATTTTACTTTTCCATGAATAGGAGGAAGATTAGAATCATCTTCAAAGCAAACTTATTCTGTGCATATGATAGAATTCCCCTCTCTTGAAATCCTTCTCCCCCATCTCACAGGAAAAATACGTTTTTGTGGAATTAGAAACAGTACGTCTCAAACAAATACAGAAGTCTGTAACATCTCCAAGACTGCTGGATACTTCCTTCCCCACATGCACCCATCCAGGAAAAAAAAAAAAAAAAAAAAGCCTGGATACATTTCCTGGTTATTTTCAGCCTGAAACTTTCCCAAGAACATTCACATATGCAATTTATGGATAGAATATTGCCAGATATTTCAGAGAACATTTCCCCTCTGTGTTACACTAATAACTTGATTTATTTTTATGTTTGAAAAGCATTTACTCAATAAAATAGAGCACTCTTTCAAAACTTTTAAATAAAGTTCTCACATTTTTCAGTGAAAGAAAAGGATTAAAGATTATATTGAAAGAGCATCATTTTCACACAGGGTGAATAGACTACAGCCGTTCCCATGGGATCAGCTGCATATATTTAAACTCTTCCCACAAGACAACCATTGTTTCCTACGAGCCTCTCTGTTTTTTTCTGTCATGACAGGTTTCCACACTTCATGTCGTCTCAAAATCCCATGGATGCTGAGCTGGACCAGATGATGAAACAATAAATTATGAGGTCTACTAATTAGGCTAGGGTTAAAAACGTTTTTTTTGCTAATGAAACACCTTGGTGCAGTCCCGGGAGCTGTGAAGTGACTTGCTCTCAACATCCAGTTCTTATACACAAGGAAGCAGTATTCTTACTGGAGGCAACTGCAAAACAATCAGAGGAATTATACAGCCTCTTCTACGATCCATCGCGTCTACTAGAATCGCAGGGCTATACTACTATCCTCAGTTCGAAAAAAGTTCAGTGTTCTTCCTAGACACGTAAACCAGCATGTAAGCATTCTCCCCTGCAATAAACTGGCTTAATCAGTGAACCAGGTTTCACAGATCTGAGGCAATTTTGGCTGCACAATCCATGCAAAACCCAACCGGTGCGGAGTGGTAAGAATGTACTTATAAACTTGTTAAGTGCTACCTTTGCAAACAGTTTATAACCTGATCAGACGTATATATATGTATATACACACGCACACATATATATCTGTACTTGATAACCTATGTGCTGTCGAGACAGTTTTCTACACTTTTCAGTATGTACGAAATCAGAAAGGTTTACATTTGACTGCTGTTTCAGAACACACCAGTGCCATATATAACAATTCATAAGACTTAGCATTTTTTTAACCTCAGTGAGACAGATTTGTAATAATTCCATTTCTAAATATCTTCATGATATTAAAATATTATGCTAAAATAAACAACGCACTGCTAATATGGAATAAATTGCTTCATATAACAAATACCAATACACTCATTGTCATGGTGACGCTGTCAAGAGCTGATCATTTTCAAGTGCTGCTTAACAAGCTTTCCTATCTGTGACAAATTTCAAGACTGTAGCGATGTTACATAAAAAGAACTTGTTAAAAAATTTTGCAAAATGTATTAACACGTATTTCTGTCTAAACAGAGTGCAGGACTAAATGGAGCGGAGCATGAGGGACTACAGGATTGGGTCTGTAAGAATGCCACTCTGGAAGTGAGAACTGGGCTAGAGCAATAAATAAATTCAAAGTCACTGTCCCTCAAAGTCTCCTGAAATAGCAGTCACTGAACAATTACTGAACGTCCCGAGGTTCCTCCCAGGTACCTGGCAATCCGCTCCAGTTTCTCTTCAGCACATGTTTTAATAGGGCCAACAGCTTCCCTAGCCTGCATTTTCAAAGTTCCCCTAACGTAAGGCAATACTTCTCCAGCACTGCGCACAAAGTGCCTCCGGAGCATGGGGAGGAAAGCGAGACACATTTGAGCCCCGGGATGAGTCAAGAGCACCGCAGGCTTAATGTACGTGCTGTCACACACCACAATACACAGGCACTGCTTTTTCTTTCCGTGGCACGTCAGGTTGACTGACGGAGTTTTTCACAAACATCACTGTAATACATTTATACATAGAATAACCACAGTTCCTGCATTCACGGAAAAACCAGTAACAGTCACAGGATTAAAGACTACATTTCCTACACTCTCAAAAACCTCTTCCATTATTTAATACTTGGATCTGCTACTCAACTTCTTTCCATGCAGTAATTTATTCATTATTGAAAATGTTACATGATTGCATATTTAAGTTAGTTATTCATACCTCTCAGAAGAGAAACCTCTGAAAAACATTAATAATTGAAGGCAAATTGTCGCTCTTTAGAGAAATTCTGATAAAATCCATTAGAGTTGTCAGTCCCCCTTCCATCCCCCTGTCTCTGGTATGCGAGGCTGCTGGCTCGGTGCACAGCCTTGTCAAACCAACCGTACAGTCTATTCAGTTACCCTGGAGTTGTCATGTGGAATCAAGCAAACAAATATCTTCTCTCCATTTTCCCCAACTCCAGCACTCAAAAACAGATCAGAACTAATTCTTCACAAAGCTTAACTTCAGCAGCAGCTTGAGTGAAAACGCTCCGAGCCTGATAAGGAATTTGAATTAGTTAAAAGGATTTATCAACAGCCAGTGGTTACATTCAGTTAATTAATAACTTGCTTAAGAGTAACGAGGAAATTGCAGAAGTTAATATTACTTATGGGGCCTCTTCTCAGAAGTTGGTGAGAAGGCTGGACCCTTTCAGTGTCTTTGGAGGAACATTAGCCAGAAGAAAATTCAGGAAAGGGTAGGGCACTGGAGGAAACGCATCCCTTCAGCTGACACCCGTTGCATCTCACCAAATCGCAGAGCGTCAGCCAGCCCTTAGAAAGCATAGCTACCCAGGTGGAACCAGTGCCCAGGACCTACCTGCACACCTCCAAAGCTTGGCAGCTGTAGCGGAGGAGTGGTTTCTAAATCATTCCGGGGGCATTCTGCATGCAAGCTGAACATGCTTTCCTTCCACATTAAGCACGTCTGTATACTTTTCCCCTTAACTTTTCTTTGATAAATGAATTCCAGGTTCCCAATGGATCAACCGTAACGGAAGCCTACCCTACACACAGACCCTAAGGATCTTCACAGAACGGATACTGGCTATGCCCTCCTTCCCTGGGAGAGCCCAGGAGCAAACCCACACTGGCAGTGTCCCAGCACTGACATTTTTCTAATAGCAGCCAAAATAATATCAAATGAACAGCAAAGTATAAGGTCAAGCACTCTTAGCCCACTGCTGGAAGAAAAGAAAGACTGTTTGCCCAAAGATAACGAGGAAGCACATCCGTACCATTCTTGTTGGGGCTTTTGTCCTTTTGCAGTACAGAAAGGATCTATAAATTACACACTTTAAAAGAATCTGCTCCATAGAATATGCGTTCCGTCATGCGAGTCCTCAATTTTGATGACAGATCCTCCAAATAGCTTTTTTGCTCCTGTTCATTCCACCATGGCCTCTACAACCAAATACAAAATTAATGGTGGGTGAACATATACTTTTAATGATGTTAAGAAAGTTGTTGTTGCTGTTCTTTTTTAAATAAAATGCAATTGTGCGTTCTCTACATCTTCCTTTTAACTTAGTATGCATGTGAAGAACACAGCTTGCGTCTCTCCTGCCTCAATGAGACTGTAAAAATTTGCAAGCTGATAGCAGAACATAAATATTCTCACTCTAAAAATAATTTTCTAAACAGGAGATTTTTTTTATTTTTTTTTTTTAAGTTCCAAAAGGCAGTATGGTCTAACTAGGAGAGCATAAACAAAGGTCTTGGATTTTACTTCTGCATCCGATAACTATTTAAGTCATTGTACAGTAGGAATTAAAAGGTTGATTCCTTTACTCACTGCAAGCCTACTTTTGACTTCTAATAGCAATCAAAGCAACATTTCCCCCCAGTGTCTGACAATCTTTTAATTTTTCATGTGGAAGGACAAGTAGAACCACAAGTTGGTTTTGTACTTACTCAAACAAAACTACAGTTGTAGCTAATGACATTCCTCAGAAGATTGACACGGAAAAGCTTTTCTGATAACTATGCTGAAAGGATAAGACCAGCGTTGACTGTCTTCTCGGACAACCTGTTCTCCTAACGTCACGAGGTGGCCAGTAGAAAGGGGTCTCCACACAGAGTATCTCTTACTCTGAAGTGAATGTGCTCTGTTCCCAGAATCATCTGTACAGTCAGAAAGAAAACCACAAAAGACAGCAGGCCGGGGAATATAAGGCAGCACAGTAAGGATCAGGTGAGAGACACCCAAACAAGCAAGGAGAATTTACTGTATGAAAATAGCTTTTCCCATCCTAGAAAAAACTTGGGTTTAATTTTTATTATAATAGCTACAATGAATGTATGTTCTTTCTAAACAAAGCCCTGAAAATATTTATTTTGTTAGACTTTTTAAAATAAACATCTTGTTAGGAAAGAGACATGCTATTGTTCTCTCTCCGACTAATGGGTGAAGAGAAACAGAATATTCCATATTCATTGCATTTAGCCTAAATGAGTCATGTTATCTTCCACCCAGACAAAGCATTTTAATTTTAATAACGACAATGCTGACAGCTACAATACGGTTCTTGCAGAAGTTTGCTTGTAAATAATTAACAATTGTTGTATAATGACAGTGGGTTTTTTGATAGCTCTATTAATTTCACAGTCAGGCTGGAGTCTCTTTAATTTAGGGTATTCAGAAAAATCCAACCCCCTTCCAACCTACTAACATAAAAGGCAAATGGAAAAAACAGGTTTACGTCCCTGCAGTCTGTCTCGATGCCAAAAATCTGTTGTTCGCCACGAGTCAGCCACAGAAAAAACAAGGAGAACAGTATAGAAATCACAGATCATATACCTCCAAGTGGTTTACGTGTTTGACTGATAATTGTCCCGATTTTGAAGTTAAAGCCTGCGTTGCGACAAGTAACAAGTTCATGTAGCACAACTCCGTTCTGTGTGGCCGGACCCGGTGGTCAGAGGACAGATTCAGCACAGGACGGGGCACTGCCTATTACTGTCCTTCAAATATGTGCACCCCTGCCTGCCTCTCAAAATCTCGCCAAGACGCTGATGAACGTTCCCCTAATCCACTCATCTTTTTAAAACCTGGCAACATTCCTCTGATTCTGATGGAACCAGCAAGGATACCTTGAGGACCGTGAAAACGTCTCCCGTGTAAGCAAGTTCTCTATCTATCACATGCCCTATAGCTCACTAATTCACAGCTACAGCTTTTACATACGTATTAGGAATTCTGTCCAAGAATTGTAGAACCAGAGGCAGCATTTCGTCTACCATAACAGGAGATAGCCACTTTGACATTTTTCCCTTCAGATAACACATCCTGGTGTTTGTGTTCCTGTGAGGATGAAATAGTTCGCTCCAGAAATAACAGAGCCTCTCTAAAGCCCACTGAAGTTAATGGAGAGACTCTTATTGTCATTACAAGGATCTATAGTCTTTTGTTCTCCCAGTAGCTATTCCCTGAGGTTACTTTAGGCCCATTTGCCCTCCCAGACAAAGACGTGGATAATGACACGGACGTTTATGAAGTAATCTTTGGTTTTTATATGGACCAGGTAACAAGAAGCATTTCTGGGCCATGCATTTGACTGGCAGCAGCCCAATATTTAGTGTACTTGCACAGTTCCATACACAGTCATAAGTGGATTATTCAGGATTGTAAACTGTCCTGCCAAATAAAAAAATGTTAGATGCCAACCTAAAATCTCTATCAAATTCCACATTAATTACTAAAGCTATTCTCCAACTATTGTAAATTTTTTCTTCCATACTAAGTATTGCTTATACTCCACTTCAATTACTGGCAAAGCACAGCAATCTTGTTTGACACTTTTAGAATAGCTGTTTATTTCTAAAGGCCAAATCCTGCGTACCAAAGTCAAAGCCCCTGTTGAAATGAAAAGAGGTTTTCCCCGAATGAAGTCTAGAAACTATAGGATTTAACCCGTTGTCTCAGAGGAGCTAGACCCTGCCTCGGCACTGTTGCTGTTCGTTAGTCAGGTTCGTAGGTGGTTATTGCCTGGCAGCCCTATCTTGTAACAACACACAGAGCTCATTATCAGCTGCACTGCTCCAAAAGGCTCATCTGCATCACAAAAGCCATCATCTGCTGCGCATCTAGGTGCCATCTTGTTGGTAAAGGCTATCAGAAACAGAAAAAGTTTGCATGCTCATTTCTGTAGAGCCACTGCTCTTTTGGAGACGGTTCCAAAATGCTCATAGGGCAACAAGCAAACGTCACGGCAGGTCCGCCTGACAGCACTCCGGGTGCTGCGCGGCCTCCCCGTGCTGCGATGGGCAAACTGCAAACACAATCTATGGTTTTTTACTTGCACACATACACGCGCACGCGCTCCCACATTCTGCGTATCAGGTAACGTTTGCGTTACCCACCTGCGTCGCTTTCCAATCGAACCGTGTGTTTCGTTCCTTCAGGCATCTATTTCCATTCGCTTTGTTTCCCACGCACAGGGCCTTCTTAATTGAGCTGCATAGTTTATGAACTGTGCTAATTGAGCCACATAACTCCACTGCTGAGTTTCTATATGCTGTATCAAGCAGAATATGGAGGGCTGGATTCGTGCCGCTGGAGTTACAAGCTCTGCAAGTTGAGGAGTACTTTAACAGTTCTGCTGTATTTTTCACTTCTTAGATTTCTGTATGTTTTTCCTACTTTGTAATACCCGAATGGGTTGAAATCTGCATTTGGCTTCAGCAAAAGTTTTTTTAAGGCTAGCCAGGACAAATTAATTAAGCTGTTGATGACAGCCCAAGTAACCCTTGTATTCTGTCCCTGAGACCATAAGTCAAGAAAACTTATCCCAGGAGCGCAAAGGCAGCTACTCCCACGCAGCAGAAAAACTGCCTGACCACAAGGGACTGTTCCAGTAGGTGCTCACGCTCCTGGTTAAGAGCCAGAAGCCTTTAAAAGGGTCCTAGAAGCAGGAAGGAAAAGCAGTATTGATAAGTAACCATGAGGACGTGCTGTTCTCAGCTGCCGCGAGTTAAGAGCCCAGCGATCAGGGCACG
The DNA here is from genome assembly GCA_013400535.1 of Scopus umbretta. Lineage (NCBI taxonomy): Eukaryota > Metazoa > Chordata > Aves > Pelecaniformes > Scopidae > Scopus > Scopus umbretta. Next base: position 10,872 of record VZTL01064445.1, read on the forward strand.
CCTGCTGCAGAGAGACACGGCGTCTGGAGCCAAGACTGGTTCTGCACAGCATCCAGCTGTTTCTCATCCTAATTAAGTCTATAGGCTAACAGTGATTATTAATATTAAACACCTACCCGCTGAAGCTACTAATGAAACCAGATAATCTGTACCACAGATCCACATTTAAAATTAATACAGGTATTTATGCTAACTTACAAGAGGAGCGGTACACACTGACACAACGGGCTCACGCCTTTCTTGTGCCCAGGTTCTCCTCTTAGCTATGGATAGATGCCACAGTGAGAGCCAGAATTAAAAAAAAAACAAACCACTAAAAAGTCTGTTCAGATGCTTAATAAGCTTACCATCATTAACGCTATACCTCACAGATGAGCATGATGCTTTGAAAGGCAAACAAGAGGAATAGTACTTCCACCAGAAATTCTAATTTCAATAATGGAATCAGAGCTAAGTAGTGGCAGTTATTTGAAGACTTAAGGAAACCAGTCAGCAGGGAAAAAAAAAAAAAAAAAAAGGAAAAAAAAAAAAGAGAGGCAGCACCTAATGGCACAAGTTATTTAAATGAATTAATGTCAGCACTCATATGGCTATGTAAATTGCTTTCCAGAACAAAGTTTTGTTTGCTAGATTTGTAGAAGAAAGCTTCTATAGAAATAAGTGAGCACAAACCCATAGAAATGTAAGATTGGAAAGTCCTCAAGACATTATCTAACCTACCTCCTTATGCTGAGGCAAGAGCTGTCAGGTCTAAGCACACCTGATGTTTGTTCTGATCTTGCTTCAACACTTGCTTTTCAACACTTCATAATTAGGAATTTACCCAGTAGCCAAAGACTTCTTCCTTCTCCATTAGAAACAGAAACAACAGATCACTGTTTTGTTACAGTGTTTGACTTCACGATTCTTTCCTCTCTTGAACATCTCCTTTTGGAATAAGCGTCTCTTTCAGCTTCTCACTCTTCTCATACTTTCTTGCTGGTTTTCATTCTTGTCGAATCTCCTCTGGACTCTCTTTTCTGGAATTTCTCAGCCCATTTCCACCAGGCACTTGTGCCATCAGGGAGCAGCAGGTTGATGCTTGCAGGCCGGGACCGGGCACCAACAGGGTACCAGGATGCTCAGGCTGTCCTCCTCTCCGCCGAGGGAGGTGGCACGCAGCTGAAGCCTCCCCGCCCCAGCTCCTGGCCACAAAAACAGGATTGACTCTTGTGGCACGGCCAGAACAACCAGCTTGGCTTATTACCCTGTGCCAGCTGCAGTGATCAAGCATAAGGCTGCCAACAGGTACCCCCCCCCCAGAGCCAGCAGCATTTATCAGCTCCCCCTCCTGTTTCTTGGCCATCCTCCCTTCCTCTGCCTTGCGTATGCCTCCCCATACACAAAACTAGTATCTCCATTACCGTTATCCAGGTAAACTCAATTTTATACAGTATTACAGATACCGTTGTCTAGATAGAGCTGGCCTTGCAAGAGTGCCCTCCCCAGAGGGTCCCCAGTACTTCCCCTAAACGATCTGCGAGGTTTGACCATTTCCCTAACAGGGAATGGATCATTTCCCTCTCAACCAGCTGTGCAATCCGGCCCTCTCCCATACCTGCAACTTCTGTTAGCTTTGCGGGCTTCTCTCGCCATGATCTGTCACATCTGGCACTTTCACACACTGTGCCCCGTGCTTTTCCATGCCCTGTTCGCTTGGCTTCAGGCCAGGGCCTGAGCAAAATTCACCTCACAAAATTTTCTTTGTGTGGTTTTTTTGCTTGGTTGGTTTTGGTTTTTTTTGTAGTTTGGGTTGGTTTGTAGGACTGCGTATTTTTTTGGGTGGTATCGCTCTACCTGTTGTCTTTTTCCTTAAGCATTCCCCCTAGCCTGAGAACCTCCTATTCCATAGACATTGCACACAGCCACCAGCAGGGGCCCCAGTATGAAACAGACTCCCTGAATTTTCAGAACATATTGCAGAGAAACCATTTTTCTCTCATAAGCTAAAAATTTAAACCAACAGTCTCTGCAACATAAGTCAACATCTGATCCTTTGTGTCCAAAATGTGGTTCTCAGGTTCTCCCCAGCAGGTCTGAATTTGTCAAATAGTGAAGTGTACACATTGCATTAAAATCAAGTAATAGAAAATTCAGTGTTCACCTTTCAAGTCCAACTCAGTAGTGAACCGATTCAAGTTTGCTGTCAATTACTTTAGAGAGAAACATGAGAAAATAGAAAAAAAAATCAGATTAATGCATTCTGAGATAAAGGGTATTTCAGATAAGTTTAATCCTACTTTTGAAAGGTGCAAACTCATCACATACGTCTACACGGAGAACTCTCCAGAAGACCTGCAGGCTCAACACCAAACCAGTTACACCATCATTACCTGTATTAGGCTTTACTTTACCCCCCCCCCCCCCCAGCAGGACTCGCAGGACAAGACAAGAATTTAGGCCAGGGTCTGAAATTCCCACATCCAGTCTAACTGACTTTAACCATAAAGGTTTTTCTCCTAATTGTCAAGATAGATTGCCTCTTCATTCTTCTTCACCAGGCTGTAAATAGATGTTCCTCTCTCTTTTTGGAAGGACAAGAATTCAAGAAAGAAAAGACATGGGGAAAGATTGAAACCCATACAAACTAGAGGTAGATACCATGAACTTAGGAGACATTGTTAGGAGGTACCAGATCCTAAGTCACCAGATTCTTGAGCTTAATTTTAACCATATGAGTAACAGTCTCATTCTTTTCAATTATTCATTGCCCCATTTCACAGAGTCAGAGAATCACAGCATGGTTGAGATTGGAAGGCACCTCCAGTGGTCATCTAGCCAAACCCCCTGCTCACAGCAGGGTGAGCCAGANAGAGAGGGTTAAGACAGAGCAGCATTTTCTCGTCTAAATAATATCCAATATCAGTTCCATTTATCACATCTCATTAACAGAAAAAAAACCTGTAAAGCCTTCCTGAACGTCTTCAGATCTCTCGGATGAATTTCATTAGCATTATTTCACCTTAAAAGTTATAAAATCTACTTCAATTTTGCAGTCTAATGGTACCTTCACCCACCCCTACATTATGCTCCCAGAAAAGGGTTAATGTCATGCGTACATACAGACCAAGGACTTTTTTATTTGGCAAGGCCACAGAGAAATTCGCTTAATGACAAGTTCTTGGACTAATGTATTATTCATTTTGTTATGTGACAGTAGAACAAAATTGTATCCATAAATATATAATGTTGTACACCACTTTTTAATGTAGTTTACATTTATGAAATAATTGGCTGTCTTTCACCACATTATCCTCTCTTATTCACTTTTTTTTTTTTTAAGTGGATGTCATAAAATGCAGTTCGTGACAGAGAAGATGCGTTCATTCCAAGAACAGAGACAGCAACTGGCCTGGACAAACCATACATTTCAACCTCTGTTTCTGAAAATGTTTTCTAGTCTCTGGAAGGATTTTGGAGGTATCTTTACAGTGGTTTTCCACATATAAATTGCTACTTTATTCCTTTTGCCTTATGATTAACATTACATATTTTTAAATGCATTCACTCATTGGAGGTCAACAAATTGCATCTCGTCATCAGCATACTTACGTTCACGTATTTAATGATACGTGGGGTTTTGACTTAAATAATAAAAATACTCAAACCTCCTTAAGCGGTATCCTAAAGCAAGGCGAGCCATGAGCGGAGACATCTCAGCACAGCAGTGTCCTCACCGGCAGGGCTCAGCCTCGCAGGGCCTGAACACAGCCAGCAGAGCTGGGTGCGGGCAACACCAGCCACAACAGCCCCAGGAGAGTCAAGCGGTGAACCACGTCCCAGGTACACCCAGGGAGTCAGGAGCAAAAGGAGACAGGACTGGTGAGAAAGCGACAGCATAGGTCCAAAGTCCATCCAGGA